>JAOTQJ010113015.1:0-10984 GCA_025642045.1 Solanum sejunctum | reverse complement strand
ACAAGATATATGGCCATATATATAGGCAACACATATACCACTTGGGCCAATCAAACACTTGCACACACACCTTGACCACACCTCAAATTATCCTTAAGTACCAAACTTAGAAGAAATGTTGCATTCGGTACCAAACTTTATTAAATCAAACCAATTAAGGACTATCGGGGTTTAAGTTAAGTTACGGGCCCTAATAATTTTTTGGTCATTGTCCTTTTTCTGATGTCGGATTTGAGAACATGTTCTTTTAAATTTACTTGAAAACATCTTGTATTGCACAGTTAGGAAAAAGTTAATTAGAGTAGTAATACTTGCACGAGCTAAGTATGAACCTTGGCTTTAGGTTTTCCAAAACAACCTTATTGTCCCCTTCGGCCACCAAATACTAGGACTCAAGTAAGCAAGGGAATGAAATGGGCCAAGGAAGTGAAGCTCGTTGGTAAGTTTCTATACACAACCTTAATTAATGTACATGGCAGGCTTCTATGCATAAAACAATCTAATTTACATGATTTTATTGATATCAAGAAATCTACAGAAAGCTCAATGGAAAGATTACCAATATGATAAATAAAGATAAATCATCATGCGTAAAATGCTACTAAATGTAATTCTGCAAATAAAGGGAACTGTAATAGAAAAAATGTAGAGTACACCCGGCAATGAGTTCAATTCTAAAATTTGATCCACTCAACAGTCATAAGTAAAACAGATCCTAAAATGTGGAAATTTCCTCCAAATATTGCTTGCAGGTAGAAGTCTGCGATGAAGAACGGCACAGCTGTATGGTGCTTTTTGATGCTGCCCAAAATATTTTGGGTTGCACCATCCATCAATAACTCAAATACACCACTGAAAAGGTTAGACCACCCGGCATACATGATACAACTATATAAATCGTTACTACAGACTAACTTACCAGGGAAAATACACTGCTTATGGGAAGCTCTTAAACTTGTAATGCAACTTTAAAAATGATGCAGAAGAGAGAATCCAATTACTGCCGCAAGCTGGAATTAATTAAAGATAAAGAATATGTCTATCTGGTCCAGATTGAGAAGAAAATTGATAATCTGAGAAGGAATTTAGTTGCACAAGAGATACAGAAAGTTAAACAGGTAGCTCTGAGGCCAAATACTGAAGAATATAAGTCAGTGCAAATACGGACGAAGAGGATTCAAAGAAATAATGTAGGAAATCACAGAGCAATTCTAACTAAAAGATAAATATAGAAAAGAAAAAAACAGCTTTCTTTAGTACTAAATAAACTATTAACTTCTATAATAATATTAAGTTAGACTCAATATATATAGTAATTTATGATTCTTTGGTGCATATATTAACTCGCGTTTGATCACCAAAGGCAGTTCCTCGCAACACAAGGAGGTCCTTGAAACTGAAGGAGTAACTGTTTGAAACTCATTGCGGGTAGCAGCAATAACAGTTTATTTTAAAGAGATACAAAAGCCATTTCTGGTGGTTGTACAGACAACAATAATAATGTCCAGTGTTCCTACATTTTATCCAGCTATCATGTCTATCTCTAGTTCAACCACATTTTGATAACCCTCTAGGTCATACATCTTCCCCTGATATCATGTTTATCTCCTTATCAATCAATTTGTTGGTGAGTTGTTGGGCCCTTCAGCATATCCGACTGTACTCGATCCCCTGAGGTAAAATAATCCCCACAGGAAGTGCTCGCCATTACATTCTGCAAGAACACCCACAAGGTGAGATGTAGCTCCATAATGATCTGACAATCTTCTTAAAAGAATCAAATCTTGAAGGGTAGTTCAGCCTTACAAAATTTTAATGAATGCTAAAGTATGTATCAAAAGAACTCAGGCAAGTACATAACAAAGCAAATTAGCAAGGCTTATAAGAAGGCAAGAGTGTGATATATATCTTATCTATGCCAATGAAACAGTGTTTGTGACTTTTTAGATGCCTGCATGATACAAGTTAAACGTACATTGAAGACACATAAATAAGGATTAATCAGTCCATGTTACTTATTTTTTTGTAAATTGAATCTGTCTCTCGAAATGGTTATGGAAATATAACATTTATAAACAAACTCTGTGGAAGGTGAAGATCGCTAAAATTTATGGACAACGGGGACACTGAGGCACAAACCCTTCTACAGATATACATATGGGGATCCATCAAAGCTCAATGTCCAAATCTAGTTGTTCTCATAAGAATCAGAGAATGTACAATCAGTACTTCTCCAACTTGGCCTGATGACTTAACACATTAAAGCATTTATACTCAACAAAACCAAACAAGTACTTCCAACTTAAAAAGTCATAAATAGATAGGAAGATTGACCTTCTACGAATATACATATACATAAAAATTCATTAAAAGGGAATAAGAAAATGAGCAAAGAATATAGAGATTGTAAATGTACATTGAGAATCAATGCATAGGTCTGTGGATGCAAATAATATCAGCTCAACATCATATATAACCGTTCTCATCACCAAATCTTTGGTACACATGAACTACACCAAAGAAATATATTCGTCAGACCTACATATAATGGAAATGCAAATCAATTTCTAATAAAATCATTCCTGGTCAAGGGCACACTTCTATTTGTAACCCTTATCACCCTTATCCCTTTTTGGATAAATATGTAAGGCAGAAGCCGACCTTTCACTCCCACTTCTAAATAAATGCAATCCTCTGTCTTCTTTACCGAGACAATGATTATTGAATAGATTTACCCAAAAATTTGCATACAAAACTCATTCAAATTTAAGAGTATCAAGCAATATCTGGGAGAACTCATACACCTTATTCCTAGCTCTAGAAGGAGGATGAGCCCGGATGCAATTATTGAATATTCCTGGTGCAAGTTTTGGAGCACGTAAGATGTAAAAACATCCCCTAAAATGCAAAAAAGATGAGAAAGATCAATAATTATCCTGAAACAAACCTATATTAGTAATTAATGTGCATTAATGAAGGGTACTTACTTACAAGAAGCAATAACAGTAGGATCATAAAGGTGTGATCAAGATGAATTCATCCTTCAACTCTCATTCACAACATCAGGACTGCTATGCTTTAGAATGGTAGAACCACCAGGACGTAAAAATAGGCTACATCAGTTGGAAGGAAGTATAGATCAGGAAACTTACTATGCTTCTTTGGTTGTACATTACTTTGATAAATCTTTCCAAAAGCTTTTAACGTGGATCCCTCAAAATGCTCATTTTCTAGTTCACTAGATGAAAGTAGTACCCCATTGCCAATATCACATTATTCACACCACCAATCCACTGGTTCATCTTCATAATAGCCCAGCACACAATATATGAAAGGAAGAGAAAAATAGATTTTTTTTTGAAAATCAGGAAGAGGGCTAAGTATGCATAAAAGATACAAATAGCGTTTAAGAGAATTAAATGTAACAATATGCTAATGAAAATATCAATGAATCCTTTAGATGGAACCAAATATATCAAAAACCATTATGATCTGTCAATGAAGTATGTCAGAAAGATTAGGCAACTCAAAGAGGTCCTTACTCTGTGTAAGAGGTAATATCACTTCAATTTACACTTGTAGTTCCACTCTACTTTTCATCCCTATTTAAGATTCTAAAAAAAAAGAAGCAAAGCTGATAATCTATCTAGCTATTTCCTTCAGAAGGTGTAATCCCTTCTGTAAGAAGATCAACTTCTTCCTTATAAATGGCAAGTCAACCAAACAAGAAGGGGTTGGGGATTGGGAAAATGTTTGAGGTTTACGAAGAACATGTAGATATGGCACAAGGCGATAAAGTAAGTACAAATCAGAAGTCCTAGCTTTCATCTAGTGTGACTTCCCTTTCTTGCTAAAAATCGATAGAGATAAAGAGAACTTACTGGTGTACAACAACATTTTACACTCACAGCAAGTAATGATTGCTTCATGAAAACCCACATCACCATAGATTTCACAAATTTTTTCCTACATGTTCAATAAAAAAGACAATAAACTCAGTAGTTGTCCAACTCTTGATCCAATTTAAGTGAAGCTCGTATTGAGTTTTCTAGTTTTGGCAATGAACAAGGATCTAGAAGCTATCAAAGTGCTCTGCTCAGCTTCTTTTGTCACATGGAATCAACATTACCATATGAAGAATGAAGAAACAAAATGTCATTAGTTACACAGGGGGTTTCGAGAACAACAAACACAACCTATTGTGGTTAGAGCATAAACCTTGTTGCACAAAATAAGTCTCTCTAGTCTATTTGTCCATTTAAAGAAATATGATCATATATTCTTTATCTTTGAAGGAAAAAGAAAAAGAAACATCCAACCATAGTGTTGTATGCATTGATGTAAAACTATTTTCAACCTAAAATGTTAACAAGTCAGTAAGTTGACTTTGGAGTAAAGCAAACAACCTTAGAAGCAAAAAACAACACAATATCCTAATATGGGGCATGTATACAGTGAAAATAAATTAGGACTTGCGACAATTGAATTGATAAAAGGACCTAACAAACAACAACATATTTTGAGTAAATTGTCAAAGCTTTTGCTTAATCAAGCCCCTTAACGATATAGAAGATATTATTATAGCACCTGTATTGAATTCAAAGTTACTTGAGAGTTGAGAACTTTAGAATTTAATATTATCTATCCACAGTATGTCCAACATGCCACCCCTTACATCTGATGGAATATAACAATTTTTGAAAGGTGAATATTTTTTCAATCAAAGATGGTTCACTGTTACTCTGTTTTAAAAAAAATCTATATTCAAACTATTTCTAAAAATAGAAAACCAACAAGAAAGAGATGAAGATAGAGTTAAGAATCAAATTCACTGAACTTTTAGTGTGTATGGAATATATCCTCTGAGGATAAAATGATTACCTTTAGTCAAATAGAGATACCTCAAATTCGTTTAATTTGTAACCTCTCAATGTTAGATCACACTAGAGTTATTGACTTGGAAATTTCATTTCGTTCTCGTTATCTGAGAAATAATACAACTTCAGGAAGGAAACAATGGTTCAAAGAATGTTGCACTAGTTCAGACATGCACGGGTCAGAACTATACAACAATAATGTCGAGCAGTAGTGTGACGCTTGTCTTCTTCGCAGCCATTTCACTGATGAAGTGCTTCTATAATTTAGCACTTAAAAGTTTCTTTCTCCCAAAATGTTCTTCCCAAAAGTAAAATTACTTTTTCACTTTCCCTCCATTTTCTCCCCTTCATTTTTCATGAACATTTCATCGCTAGAACCTAACATTAACCATTGCAAATCATGTTGGGTTTAAGTAATAAAGTGTGAATTGAAAAATGAGAATTGAAAGAATAATGAAATGTGGGGGAACCAAGTAAAGGAAATATGAAGAGTCATTTCTCTCTCACTAGTAGAATAGAGGAAAAATTATCCTTATATTAGGAAACACTTTCTCTAACTCTTAAAAATTCAAGTAGAGAGGACCCCCTCGCGCCGCCGTCGTCGTTGCTCACTTGGTTCCAACTATGGCTTCGAAAAATGATTTGATTGATAAATTTTTTGGATAAAATTTATTTAATTAATCTCAACATTTTCCTTTCCTGATATTAATTTAAGTGAATTATTAATTAGTTCATGAACTATTTCCTAATTAAATCAACTTATGAATTATTTATTAATTAAGTTAATTTTTGTGAAATTAATGAATTTAACAAACTTTCAAATTTCACTTATAAAGTAATTTAGAACAGATATCTTCTTTTTCAAAAGATTCCATGCCTATTCGAAACAGATGATTCTGTTAGGAACATGAGTATTCGCACCTAACGGTAGCTATAAATAGAGATACTCTCTGCATTTTTGAGATATTGAATTTTCTCTTCTTATGTATACATGTTCTTACAAATAAAATTTGAGTCTGCATGTGAATCCATTAATGGTTCTTTGAGTTCGTTGAAATTACAAAAGTTTGAGGTATCACTTCTTTTGTAATATGTTATTATCTATTTTATCCTGGGAGGAAGTAATCCACAATATCGGGTATAGTAATGAGATTAAATTCCTTAGTGAATTCGGTGGACTCACATAGTTTTACATAATTTGATTATATTCTATTTCTGCACTACTACTAACTACATAAGGAACAAATCATTTAGTGACCTACTCAAAGGTACCAAATATTTGTATAGTACTACATGGTGTGTCCCTCGAATCAGGAATAATTTGTATCAGGTATTAATTAAAAGGACCATATGAACATAGATTGCATTAGGTACCTTATTTTGTTAAGTCAAGAGATGTGAAAACAATGACCCAAGCAGCACTACCCTCTTTTATATATGGGTTCAGTTAACTATGAGAGTACTATTTCAAATGTACTCTCTACTGATACAAGTGTGGAGTCTCAAGGTAGCAATGATCCTTGTAGGTATTCCACTCATTCCACTGGCTTGCAGTGAACCCTATTTATCATTGAAGCACTTTTGCTTATGAAGTGATAGTTTGTATATTTTTTGTTATAGTCATGGCCTTGTCTCATATGTATCTTAGAAGTTCCATAGATACCATATTCATGTCATGTTTTATTTTGTAAAATTCCTAATGAAGCCTTGCATGGCTTTTTTTTTTACAACATTATAGTTTTTTATTTTAACTTTCCACTTAATGAATCACTTAATATTTTATTAGATGTTTTACCTTTCTCTTCTACGTACATATCAGTTCATAAGTGGTATCAGAGAAATAGGGTTTGTTAACGATCACATACATAATTGAGAGGCTACACAAATATTTAAGAAGTTACTCGTTTATTCGACTCTTGATCTTGCAATTGATCTTAAACCAATAAGCTCCAAAGCCTATTGAATGAGTAAGTGATGAACAATAATTGCAAGGATCGAGCAATAACATCACTCATTGGATAAGATTATTACTGAAGACTGAAATTGAAAGCGTAGTGAGGGGCATGTTATCAGGAAGGAAACTTATAACGACATAGGCCACTAATCATATTATTCTCTATGGGCCTAAGTCAATAAGATTTTAAAACATATTATGATGGTGGAAAGGCTGCTTACTTATATAGTCAATATTCTCACTAAGGTTTGCCCTGCCTTACACGAATTTGCAAAAACTCATTCAAGCTTTGGCCTACATCAACAAAACTGATACGTAAATGGCTAAAATAATATCTATAATAACTCAAGTCGCTAGTGATAGTGTCCAATTTAGGCGTAGGCTTGCTCAGTTTTAAAACACATGACTATGGTGTGAGGTCTGCTTACTTATATACGTAATATTTCTCTTCTATTTTGTCGATGCAGGACTTTTTTATCCTAGGAAGGGCATCATATACACCCCCTCTTGTATATGGACTAAAAGGCTTTGTACCCTACCATTAATAAGAACTAAGTTCTTGTATAGACACTAGTTAAGATCATCCACACACAATAACAGAAATAACACACGATGTGAAGGAAAATCTCCTTGCTCAAGGGAGGAACAATCACTACATACAACTTGTAGGATTTCAGCACCTTCACTACTTCAAAATGAGCAATGTCAAGATTATAACTTTACAATACTTAACTCATTTCTCACTTCACATACTAACTGATCAAGAGTGATCAATTCTAACATTGAAAGAAGCCAAACTCAGTCCTCACATAAATTTTCTCTCGACAGAAATCCTCACTTACAAATATTTGTCACTCAACAATAATGTTAAATAGGACAATGTAACACTAGAAAGAAAACCTTACTCTAGATCCTCTTTTCTTCAACTTCGTGTTCGCCAAAATGCAGGTTGCCTTTGTTGTTGGGTTCTACATTTTCAAATCACAAAAATTGCTATTCTAGCATTTGCGGGTTTAGCATTTACCTTTTATATATATATATATATATATATATATATTGCCTCCTAGAAGAGTCCTGATAGGAGACTCCTTTGCAACTAGTACCATTGGTTATTTATTCTCGTAGGAGTCCTATTTCAACTGTGGATAAGATCTTCCTGTTAAATGAATCTATGCCCTTTATGCCTCTTCACATACTTCACTTCACCTGGTGCAATATTTTTAACTTAATTCTATTTAGAATCATCAAAACTACTGAAGTCTAGCATGGACTCAATTTAATCACTAGGTTTGTCTCGTCACATGAGATTAACCTAGTCTTAGTACTGAAGTTTGTCCGCCATATCGAAGTTTTCCTAAATTTAATTAAACTTTGGTCCATGTCAACAAGATTGATACAAGAGTGACTTTGTAACCTATAATAGCTCAGCACTATAGTGTTTAAGGAGGAGGATGCAATGATATCATTAATTATTATTGCACAACATTGAAGCTTGTGGAAAGATATACAGAATGTTACATAAAAGGATTTTCCTAAGGACTGAATTCCTTCAGTAAAGGACAATTTGGTGCACTAAGATTCCGTCTTTATGGAGTCTTGAGATGGTTTGGACCAGAATATTCTATTTTTTGCATTCCTATCCTATATTACCCTACATTTTTGCAAGAGGTTATTTTTACTGCCCGAACCTGTGGTCTACTTATCACGTTGCAGCTTTACCAATCATGCGAAAGCTTCATTACGTTAATAAAACAAGTATATTTAGATTATATACATATAATAAAAATTATTATTATTCCTTATAATGTTGCAGTACCTTCTTGATAACAAAAATCTGTATTGAGACAGCAAAACGGCTATGCATATGAAGTTAGTGAAGCTAAAAGATATTCAAGTTGGTAGTTGAGAGTATTTATCATGGCAACTACTGATCAATGTCAGTGGAACTTTCTATACGCATAGAATTCACTACTACTCTGATGTTATCTATTATCCTTTATTTTAGTGTTGAACACTCCTTTTCTTTATTTTTTTATAATCATAGTGTCTGAATTAGCTTGAACAAGCTAAGTATCGAGCTTTATCTATCATTAGTAAAGATATTTAACGGAATACTAATCAAAATTACTTTGTATATCTTTTCAAGTATCTTAATTAGCTAATTAGCTGTATTAATTTGAATGATAAGAATATTTTGCAATAAATTATTTGATGAAACGACAACTATCAATTTTAGAACACATTTTTTTGCCAGATATCGTATATTTCAACATAAACTAGAAAAGACGTTTTAGAAATGTTACCCAAAAAATAAGTTTTAGTAACACTAATTCAAGTCATATAAACCTCCCAAAAAAATGAACAACACATTCAAAGATTTTCAGTCGCCACAATACAAATGGTGTAGCCACTAAAATAGAAATCCTCTAAATCTTATCCATGCCTATTATTTTTCATTTACTCATTTCCCATTTTAAAAACATTGGAAAGTTCAGCATTTTAAAATATTTTATAATAAAATAGAGTTAAATAAAATACATCTTCCAAAAAAATTACTAGTCAAATTAAATACTTTACATTCACAACCTTTCCTTTTATATCTTTCATAAAAGAGAAAAGAAAGAAAAATGTTTAATCCCAATGTTAATCATCATCCCCCAAAAAAATATTGGTCTTTGCTATTAAAATAAAACAAGGGCAAAATCTCACAAACATTAGTTATATAGAAAAACAGATAAATACAATTAATATAAATTGAGTAGAATTTTACCATATCAGCCCGATGAATAGGAATAGGGAATGGAGAAAAGAAAGGTTCAAACCAAAATTAAATTGGTAAAGGATCACATCATCAATAAATTACTCTCATTAGTATGTATGTATAAAAAACTAGCCAGCAAACAACACGCTGCGCATCCAATCATTCATTCTTTCTTAATCATGCAAAGAAGAAGCAGAATTCTTCTACATTTTCAAACTGTCCTTACATTATTTTTTATTTCAGAGCTAATGTTTCATTTGAAGATTGTATTATTCTATACAACTTATTGCTCTAGTATGCATTCGGAGGAAGTCTTGCCAATCATCTTCACAACTGCAATTCACTACCAGAAGTTGAATTTAAGAACCACACAATGAATGTTCTTTTAGGGCTCAATTACGTACACAACAATGGAATCATTCACTACGACATCAACCCTAGTAATATTTTTCTTGTGGGCACTAATGAAACTGCCAATATTACTGATTTTGGGCTCTCCGTGACTTTGGAATAAGGCATTATCAATGAAAAACAGTAATTATCAGGGGAAGTGAAAGGCATATGGCACTTGAATTTACAGTTAACACCGAGTATGATATTTAGACTCTTGGTTGCATAATGTATGGGAGAAACTTAATATAGATCAAAATTGTCTAGAAATCTTTACTAGAAGCTAAACATCATAAGAATGAAAAGAAAAAGAAACAGTGAAAAGGCAAAAACAATTCATTAATAATTAATTAGTACTGATAGTGCCTTTTGTCTTAGACAAAAGTCGGACCTTTGGTTGTTCTTTGGTCACGCTCTTTTTTTTGATGTTGGATTTAGTTGGTTTGAAAATGTGTTGTACTGCAAAGTTTAGAATTGTTGACATATAGCATGGTATTGAGATTTTGCCAAAAAGTTTATTAGAGTTGTAATACTTGTAAGAGCTAAATAGAGTTTTTCCAATACAACCTTATTGTATCCTTAGGCCACCAGATGCTCAGACTCAACTAAGCAAGGCAATGAAAAGAGCCTAGGAAGTGAAGCTTGTTGGTAAGTTTCTAGATACAACATTAATTAATGTACATGATAGACTTCTATGCATAAAACAATCTAATACACATAATTAAAATAATATCAGGAAATCTACGTAAAATTCAATGGCAAGATACCAATACGATAAACAAAGATTAATCATCGTGCGCAAAATGCTACTAAAGGTAATTCTGTGTTAGACCGCATAATTAATTCAATCGAAGTAAATCGTTCAATTGAAAAAGTTATGACGAACATGGCATAATTTAAATTAAGTTCGCGGTGCTTAATTATTATTGGAGTGTATATTTTAAGTTGGAGTCGGGAGTCCTCAATTGGATTAAAATAGAAAAGTTTGGGGACCTAATTGAA
>JAOTQJ010113004.1:0-10984 GCA_025642045.1 Solanum sejunctum | reverse complement strand
CATAAGGGGTCCATCTTAGCCTATTGATCAATTAGGTCCCAAACTTTTCTATTTTTAATCCAATCGAGGACTTCCGACTCAAACTTAATTATGCATGCCAAATTCACTAGATACTCTAATCATGCATCGGGAAAAAAATTACCTGAACATTCACAACAATATTCCCAATTGGACAGTTATACTTAATTTAAAGAAAAATGGGGTCTAACAAATTATAAAAAAATATTCATTAATGAAGCAAAATAACATGTCTTGTCAGGGTTCCCATGAGGAGGTCTCATAGTCTATACAAGGTTTCACGGACCGTGAAACCCTCCCGTAGTACCTCACTTAGTCAATTATCAGAAAATACTACACAAAACGGCTTTACAAAAATGGGCATAACTTCTTGATCCGAACATAGAATGAGGTAAAACTGGATTCGATGGAAAGAATATTCAAAGAGATTCAATTTGATAGATTGTGGGCCACCCATTTTTTTTTTTTGCTGAGAAATATGACCATTCAAAGTTGACCCTTCTATTGGTTCTTGTGAAAAGCTTAGCCAATGGAATTCCTTTGAACTTGATTTGATGTAGATGTCATGACCTAAAATAAAGCCTAGACGTGACATAGTGAATGAGGAGCCCGAAAGAACCCTAAACAACCCTCTTAGCATATCATACGCACATCCTTGGTCGCAGAAGCAAAATAGAACAACATAAGAGTCATAAACAAGGGAAATTAGAACTAAAGGAAAGAGTTAAACACTTGAATAACATAAATGCATCAAAGCTCAAGCATAATACATAACTTGTCCAGCAATACCTCTGGATGAGAACTTAGCGGGCCAAGACAAGCAACCAGACTCACCCTTATAGTCATAAGTATTCCAAAATGTACAAGATGTATTCTAAACATAAGAATGAAAGAAGATAGATATTGTCCCCATACATAAGGACTCACTAAGAGCTAACTTGAATAATCCATCTAGCCATAAGGAGAATCAATAGGAGCTCCGGTTTTTACATGGTGATATCATATAGGTATAGAGTATGCGTTGTTACATTTAAATGTGCTAACTATGTAGGATGCAATGCAACAAGAGATAGGCATCATAGGAAAAATACATAGTCATAAGCAATGAATAGTATACTAATAATATGATGTGTATGAATGATGTAAAACATGATTATATAGAACATATTGGTAGGTAAGAAGAGACCATCATCATAGACCAATCAACTAGTACTCGGAATCCAAGGCTTAGAACCCCCTTGTAGTGATTGAGGTACTAACCTATCAACAAGGTTGATGGACTTAACACCCTCCATCAAAGCAGTCAATATACCAACCCCTCAAGAAGGTTAATGGACTTAACACCCTCCATTAAAGTGGTCATAATACTAAATCCCCAACAACGTTAATGGACTTAACACCCTCCATCAAAGTGGTCAAGGTACCAACCCCCCAACGAGGTTAATGGACTTAACACCCTCCATCAAAGTGGTTAAGATACCAACTCCTCAACAAGGTTGTGGTCAATATGTAACACTATAGAAGATTATCATTAAATAAACACATATGCAACATACATTCATCATCATAAAGTCATATATCTCATATGCCAAGCTTTAGGCCTTCAATAACTCAAGAATCATAAACCAGACATTTTATCAAACACTTGGCAGGTGGGTAGTTCTAGTGTAAAACCATGAAATTTAAGAGTGAAATCATGAAATAAAACTTGAAGTAAAATAGCCCACCAATACTTGGTAATAAAATCTTGCAAAATACATTGAAACCCCTCATCAAATCCCAAGATAGATCACGGTTCTAGAGCTTAAAACATGCATAATCATAATAGGTAAATCATCTCATGGTATAGACTTAAAAATGATTCATGTATTTTTAACCAAAATTTAATGAAATCCCAATATATTATATAATAATAATCTCTAATGAATAATACCTATAAGCAACATAACTTGGAAACATGTAATTTTCATAGAAATGGAAGATTGGGCTTCATAGGTGAAAGGTAACCATGAATGAAACCCACATACCTTAGACCTTGAATGTTTTGAAATTGAGTTGAGAAAGACTTGAAGTTTGAAAATGGGTCTTAGAATCCAAAGCTTGCTCTTGAGTTTCCTTGAATTCGTATTGAGGTTTTGATGGAGCCTCATGAGAGAATTTGAGAGTGTATTCCAAGTGGGAGGAGTGAATTTGACCTTTAGGAAAGGGTTTAGGTCTTTAGGAAGTGTTAAGATAGCATGGGAATCCCCAAAAGGCCAATAAAAATGACTAAATTTACGAAATGTCATTAATGAAATGGAAGTTGCCAAAAACTCTTATATACCCCTGCACATACAAGTTCTCGAAAATGGGCATAACATCTTTATATAAACTCTAAATAAGGTGAAATCAAGTGTATTGGAACACTGATTCAAAGAGATTTAATTTGGTACGTTGTGGACCACCTAATTCTTTGTGTGCTAAGAGGTATGCCCCTTTAAAGTTAACCCTCCTACCGGTACTTGTGCAAAAACTTAGCCAACGGAAATTCCCTTGAAGTTGGCTTGATGTAGGGGCCCTATGATGGTATTAAATGAAATAAATAAGCTTGTCTTAGATTGAATGAGATCTTGAAGCTTGAATGAGTTTCTTGATATCCGAAATGAGTTTGGGGTACTTGAATTTCGATGAAGCATTAGTCTAAGTGTTTGAGAAAGTATTGGCGAATGTCTTGTATGATTGAAGGTGAAATATGACTAAGATTAGGTATTTTCATGTATGGAAAGACTTAGGCCAAAGACCCCAAAGCCTTGGACCATAATAAAATAATTCGGCACAAAATAATGCATGGAAGCGGTAGGGGCGCATAGGCACACTATTTTTCGCTCACTTAGAAAATTTGGATTTTGGTACGGTTGCTCTAAAATTCGGGTTAGAACTATTTTCCAATCAATCTTTCCCCTCAAACAAGAATATAAAGTTGGATTTTTGAAATAACGCACGAATTTTGAGATATATGAAAATTACGATTCCGGGCACTTTTGAGGCACATTTTTGGGCACTTTTGGGGTCGTTTTAGTAGGAGACCCATGATGACCCTAAAAAACATAAATAAGTTTGAATTGAAGGATTCAAAGTGAGTTTAGCTTGAGCTTGAAGATTCCATACTTGGAAAAATTCGACGAAACACTCAAATGATTGGTCTCACTGCCCATACCAAGCTATACGGATTGTGTACTCCTCCATACCACTATCTTCAGTTAGAAAATTCTTCACGACTAAGTTTTGAGATGGTGATCCAGTACTTAGAATAATTTTACTCTAGAATCCATACGAGAGGCCATATGGACCGTACCACTATGAATGGGCTGTATACTTGGTCATCCCACTTTACTTGGTCCTAAAACTGTGGGATTTTAAGGCTAAGGACACAACATGACCCTCCACATGGTCTGTGAAGCCTTTTCTGGGTTCTATGTGTGGCGTGCCTTAGTCTAGAACTCCACTTTAAAATCCAACACCCTACACAAAGCCAAGGGTCACTCCAAGTAGGCTCCACATGGTCCGTATAGCCTCATATGGACCGTGAGGGCTTCCATTGAGCATCACTTTGGTCCAAAACTTTCTAGCCTCATATGCTAGAACAAGGATTGAAAGGTTTGACTTAGGACACTAAACATATGAACACAAGGTACTATACATAATTCATCATTTGAAAATCATCAAGTCATTAAACTCATATCAAAACATATTCAAATCATGTAAAACATCATAAAAATGATTTTCATGCACATATATGCATGTCATGTCATGAGACTCAAGAGTGAAAGAATTAGAACCATTCAGAATAGGAAGAACCTAATATCATAGGCTTGAGTATATTGGAAAAGATAGAGATATCATTACATATTACTTGATTCCACTCCCCATGTAATTCCACATATTACTATAGTACCTTAACCGAAGCCACATCCTTGTTGCGATGTCGCTTCACTTGTCTTATCCAAGATCTCAATAGGAACTTCCTCATAAGACAAGATATCCTTAACCTCAACACCTTTCAAAGGTACAATAGCACTAGTATGACCAACCAACTTCCTCAATATAGACACATGGAAAATTGAGTGATTAGAGCTCAATTCTGGAGGCAAACCCAACCTATAATCTACATTCCCAATCCACTTCAACAATTTCAGATGGACCTACATACTGGGCACTTAACTTGCCCTTCTTTCCAAAACATATTAGACCCTTCATAGGTGAGACTTTCACATACACCCAATCACCAACATAAAACTCAAGATCCTTCTCCCTAATATCCAAATAGGACTTTTGGCGACTTTGGTCTATCTTCAACCTCTCCCTAATGAACTTCACCTTAGTACCAAGTTCTCTTTGAAACAACCTCCAAAAGTGAGAAGTAAATTAGGTGCCACTATCCGATATGATAGACCTAGGTATACCATGCAACCTCAACAACTCCTTGATTTGCAACCTTGCATAACCCTCAGCACTAAAGGTAGTCTTTACTGGTAGGAAATGAGCTGACTTAGTCATATGGTTAACCATAACCCAAATTGAGTCAAATTTCCTTCTAGTTTGAGGCAAACTATGCACAAAATCCATGTTCGCACCTTCCTACTTTTGAGTAGGAGTTTTAATATCTTGAGTCAAACCACCGGGCCTTTGCTGCTCTACCTTCACTTGTTGAGAATTAGAGCATTTAGATACAAACTTGGCAAAGTCATTATTCGTACCATGACGCTAATACACTTCCCTTGAGTCCCGATACATCTTAGTAGATTTGGGTAAATAGAATAATGAGAGTTATGGGCTTTACTCATGATCGCCCTCCTAAGGTCATCCACATCTGGAACATATAATTCATCTTGATACTAAAGCACATAATCTCTCCCTTTGGAAAAGACCTTTATCTTCTTTTCGGCTATGAACTCCTTCAACTCAACCAATAATAGATCTAGATCATGCTTAGCCTTAATATTAACAACCATAGAAGAATCAACCCCATTCTGAACACGTATACTACTATTATTAGAGTCAGCCTACCTAACACGTAATCTATCTAGCCAAATGGTAAACATCTTTTGCCAACTCTTTCTTCCCTTCATCAACATAAGCGACACTTCCCATAGATGGTCTACTAAGAGCATCGGCTGCAACATTTGCCTTGTGAGGATGATATTGTACTCTCATGTCATAGTCCTTTTGGGAGTTCCAACTATCTCCTTTGCCTTAAGTTAAGATCCCATTGAGTGAACATACATTACAAGCACTTGTGGTCGGTGAAAACATCAACATGCACCCTACAAATAGTATCTCCAAATCTTAAAGGCAAACACCACCACCGCTGACTCAAGATCATGAGTCAGGTAAGTATTCTCACGCACCTTTAATTTTCTTAACGTATAAGCTATCACCTTACCATAATGCATAAGTACACAACCTAACCTAATCATAGAAGCATCACAATACACCAACAACCTATCTAAGCCATTTGGTAAAGTAAAACAAGAGTTGATGTAAGCCATCATCGGTGCCACCTAGGCCTCTTCCCGAGCTTGTTGTAAACCTACTCTTATGAATTTTCAGGAATAACACTTCAAATCCCCCTACAGTGCCAAAATCCATGGGCTAATACCATAAAAAGCAGTCAAAATTGCCTGTTTCCTATTCCTTGGCCGATAAAATCCTACCAGGCATCCCCCGCCAATGCCAAGCCAACTTGGTATCTTCCCCCGCTTGTTATAGACCCACTCGTATGATTTTTCAGGAATGTATCCCCCTGCAGTGCCAAAATCAGTGAGCTAGCACCCACAAAATCCTACCAAGCATCCCACGCAGCCCCGAGCCACCTAGGCCTCTACTTGGGCTTATTACAGAACAACTTGTATGAAATTTTGAGAATGTTGCACCATATCCCCATGCAGTGCTAGAATCCGCGGGTTAACACCTACAAAAAACTATTGAAATTGCTTGTTTCTTGTTCCTTACCCCATAAAATCAAACCAGGCATCCCTCACTGCCTACGGGCCACCCCGACTACTTTTATGCTCATTGCAGACTCATTCATATAATTGTTTGAATCCATGCAGCGCCAGAATCCGTGGGCTAACACCTACATGAAATCGCTAAAATTTCTTGTTTCCAAGTCCTTGGCCCATGATATCCTACTAAGCATCCCCCGCCGCCGTCAGCCACCTGGGCCTCTTCTCGGTCTCATTATGGACCCACTCGCATGATTTTTTAGGAATATTGTGTCGAAGACCCCTGTAGTATCGGAATTTGTGGGGTAACACCTATAGAAAACTATCAAAAGCACCTATTTCCTGTACCTTGGCCCATAATATCCCACCAGGCATCCCCTGCCACTACCAAGCTACTTGTGCCTCTTCCTTGCTCATTGTGGACCTATGTGTTGATGCCCCCTACAACGCCAGAATCCATGGACTAACACCCCTAGAAAACTACCAAAATAGCACGTTTCTTTTTCCTTGGCCCATAAAATCCCACCAGCATCTCCCACCACTGCCGAGCCACCTGGTCATCTTCTTGGACTCGTTGTGGACCCATGCATATGATTTTTCAAGAATGTTGCATTGGTGCCCCCTATAGTGCCAAAATCTGTGGGCTAACAATTACAAAAAAATGGCCAAAATCGCTTTCACCTGTTCCTTGGACCATAAACTACCACTAGGAGTTCCCAACCATCGCCAGGCCACCTAGGCCTCCTATTGGGCTCTTTGTAGTCCCACTCATATGATTTTTTGGGAATGTTGTATCGGAGCCCCCTGTAGTGCTAGAATCCATGTGCTAACACAAATAAAAAACTATCAAAATCACTTGTTTTTGGTTCCTTGCCCTATAAAATCATACCAAGCATCCCCCATTTCCTATTCTGCTAGCATGGTTTTTGAGGAATGCTGCACTGTAGCCCCCTGCACTGCTATAATTTGTGGGTTAACACCCATAAAAAATTGCTAAAATTGCTTGTTTCCTAATCCTTGGCCCATACAATCCCACCATGCATCCCCTGCCTCTTCCAATCCATCTAGGCCTCTTCCCAGGCTCTTTGCTGACCTGCTCTTATTATTTTTTGGGAATATTGCATAATAACCCCATGCAGTGCCAAAATTTATGGGCTAACACCCACAGAAAATTGTCAAAATTTTATGTTTCCTATCCCTTGGCCCATAATATCCCACCACATATCCCCCCAAGGCCACCTAGGCCTTTCCTAGGCTCATTGTGGACCACGCACATAATTTTTTGAGAATGTTGCATTGATGCTCCCTGCAGTGCTAGAATTTGTAGGCTAACATCTATAGAGAACTACCAAAAATATTTTTTTCTTGTTCCATGGCCCATAAAATCCCACCAGGCATCCCCTGTTACTGCTAGGACATGTGGCCCTCTTCTTGGGCATGTTGTGGACCTATGCGTATGCTTTTTTAGGAATGTCGCATCGGAGTCCCCTGCAACACCAAAATTCATGGGCTAATACCCAAAGAAAATTGCTGAGCCACTTTGCCTTCTTATTGGGCTTATTGTAGGCCCAAGCATATGTTTTTTCGGGAATGTTGCGCCTGAGCCCCCTATAGCACCAAAATCCAAGGGCTAACACCTATAGAAACTACCAAAATCGCATATTTCTTATTTCTTAGCCTATTAAATCCCACAAGGAGTCCCCCATTGCCGTCTGGGCACCTAGGCCACTTCGAGATTGTTGCAGACCCACTCATATGATTTTACAGGAATGTTGCACCGGAGCCTCCCGCAGCACCAGAATCTGTCAACTAGCACCACATAAAACTGCCGAAATAGATTGTTTGCTATTACTTGGCCTATAGAATCCTAGAAGGCATTCCCCACAGCCGTCGGGCCACCTAGGTCTCTTCATGGGCTCGTTGCAAACTCATAAAAAACTATTAAAATCGCTTGTTTCCTATTCCTTTGCCTATAAAATCATACCAGGCGTTTTCCATCGCAGACGGAACTCCTGGGCCTCTTCCCGAGGTTGTTGCAGACTCACTCATATGATTTTTCATGAATATTGCATTAGAGTCCTCTGCAGTGCCAAAATCCCTGGGACTACACCCACAGAAAACTGCAAAAATTGCCTATTTCTATTTCTTTGGACCATAAAATCCTACCAAGCATCCCCCGCCACCATTGGGTTTTTTTTGCGCTTGTTATAGACCCATTCGTATGATTTTTTGTGAATGTTGCGGTAGGGACTCCTATAGCACTAGAATGCACGGGCTAACACCTACAACATATTGTCGAAATCACTTGTTTCCTATTCCTTGGCCCATAAAATCCTACCAGGTGTCCCCCGCCACCGTCGTGCCACCTGGGCCTATTCCCAGAATTGCTTTGGATGCACTCGTATGATTTTTCAAAAGTCTTACGCTAAAGACCCCTGCAACACCAGAATTCATGGGCTAACACCCCTAGAAAACTGTTGAAATCACTTGCTTTTGTTCTTTGACCCATAAAATCCTACCGGGCATCCCCCTTTGCTGCTGAGTCACCTAGCCCTGTTCCCGAGCTTATTGCGAACCCACTCATATGATATTTTTGGAATGTTGCAATGGATATCTCTACAGCCTTAGCATATGCGGGCTAACATCCATAAAAAATTTCCGAAATTGCCTGTTTCCTGTTCCTTGGCCCATAAAATCCCACTAGGAATCTCCCGCCATCATCAGGCCACCTAGGCCTCTTCCTGGGCTTGTTGTGGCTCTACTTGTATGATTTTTTGGGAATATTGTGTTGGAACCCCCTAGAGTTCCACAATCCATGCGATAATACCCACATAAAATTGATAAAATCGTTTGTTTCCTGTTCCTTGGACCATAAAATCCTACCAGGCATCTATTGCTGCCGCCAAGCCATTTGGGACTCATCCTAAGGTTGTTGCAGACCCACTCTTATGCTTTTGTGGGGACGTTGCACTGGAGCCACCTGTAGCATCAAAATTCTTAGGCTAACACCCATAAAAAAACTATTGAAATTGTCTGTTTCGTATTCTTTGGCCCATAAAATCCCTACAGACATCCCCTGCCTCTGCTGAGCCAACTAGGGCTCTTTTTGGGCTCTTTGCAGATCCACTCATATTATTTTTTGAGATTGTTAATCCAGAGCACCCTACAATGTCAGAATTCATGGGCTAATACACACAAAACATTATCGAAATCTGTGGGCTAACACCCATAAAAAACTACTGAAATTATTAGTTTCCTGTTTCTTAGCCCATAAAAACCCACCTAGCATCCCCCGTCACTACCAACCACCTAAGCCTCTTTTTGGGCTTATTGCAGACCCACTTGTATGGTTTTTCAAGAATATTATGTCGAAGCCCCCTGCAATGCCAGAATTCGTGGACTAACACCCATAAAAAACTATTGAAATCACCTGTTTCCTGTTCGTTGTCCCATAAAATCCTTTCAGGCGTCCCTCGTCAACGTCGGGCCACTAAGGCTTCTTAATGGGCTCGTTGAGGACCCTCTTGTTCAATTTTTTGACAAAGTTGTGTCGGCGCCCCCTACAATGTTGAATACATGGGTAACACCCACAGAAAATTACTAAAATAGCTTATTTACTGATCCTTGGCCCATAAAATCCTACTAGTCATTCCCCGCAGTCGTCGGGCGTCCTAGGCCTCTTCTCGAGCTCATTGGAGACCCACCCATATGAGTATTCATGAATGTTGCACTAAACTCCGTTTTACATCAGAATCAGTGGGCTAATAACCACAAAAAACTACCAAAATCGTGTATTTCCATTTTATTGGCCCATAAAATCCTACGAAGCATCCCCCACCATCGCTGGGACACCTAAGCCTTTTTTCGGCCTAGTTACGAACCTACTTATAGGAGTTTTTGGGAATGTTGCGACTGAACCCCTTGTAGAGACAAAATCCATAAGCTAAAACTCTCAGAAAACTATCAAAATCGTTTGTTTCCTATTCCTTGTTCCATAAAATCTTACCAGGTGTCCCCCATCGCCGTCGCGCCATATGGGCCTCATCCCATGGTCACTTTGGAGCACTGGTATGATTGTTTAAGAATGTTTTGTCGAAGCCCCTTGAACCGATAGAATCCTTGGGCTAACATACATAGAAAACTATCAAAATATTCTATTTCTGTTCCTTGGCCCATAAATCCTATCGAGAGTCCCCCGTCGCTGCCAAGCCACCTGGGACTTTTCCCGGGCTAATTACGGATGCACTCATATGAGTTTTTAGAATGTTGCACTGAGGGACCCTGCAACGTCAAAACTCATGGGTTAACACTCATAGAAAACTACCAAAATTGCCTATTTCCTGTTCCTTGGCTCATAAAATCTGACCAGGCATCCCCTATCGTTGTCGGGCCACTTAGGCCTCTTCTCGGGTTGGCAATGTTGGACTTGAGCCCCTGCAGCGCAAGAATTCATGAGGTAACACCCATAAAAAACTGCTAAAATCATCTTTTTCCTGTTCCTTGACCTATAAAATCCCATCAGGAATCCCCCACTATCCCGGGGTAACCTGACCCTCTTCTTGGGATCATTGCGAACTTACGTGGTATGAATTTTCAAGAATGTTGCACCGGAGCCCCTTGCAGAGCCAAAATACGTGGGCTAACAGCCACAGAAAATTGCCAAAATTGCCTTTTTCCAACTCCTTGGCCCATAAAATCCCACCAGGCATCTCCTACCACTACTGGGCCAGCTAGGCTTGTTCTTGGGCTCGTTATAGACCCACTCGTATGATTTTTTGAGAATGTTGCACTGGATCCCCCTGCAGCACTAGAATCCATGGGTTAACAACAACAAAAATCTCCTAAAATTGCCTATTTCCTATTCCTTGGCACATAAAACCCCATAAGGCATCCCCCACTGCATTCGGGCCACCAAGGCTTCTTCCCGAGCTCGTTGAGAACCCATTCGTATGATTTTTTGGAATGTTATGTATGTGCACCTG
>JAOTQJ010112963.1:0-10988 GCA_025642045.1 Solanum sejunctum | reverse complement strand
GCCGCCGCGCAATTGGCGTACCGCTTCCACGATGCCGAACAGGCCGCCTGCGGCGCCGGCGTGCGCATGCGAGAGCATGCCGCCCCTTATATTTTACTTTTATTTTTGTTTTTTTTGTTTAGTGTTATTTAGAGGTATCCAAGAGAGAGTACATTAAGATTCAGCTCAGACGAAATCATAGGCCGATAATCACAATGGCTGATCAAAAGCTCATCACCACAGGTGATTTATTTAAATCACTACAATGACATGTCCTGATTTATGGGCAGGAGTTCGAAGACCCTCTAGTTCATTTGCAGAACTTCAGCAAACACAGAGGGGAGTGCTTGGAACAAGACATCCAACGTGGGATGCCATGGCTCTTAAGACCTTTCCCATAACTCTTAGGTGCGAAGCTACGGAATGGTGGTCTATCCTCCCACTAGATATTTCCTCTAATTTGGGAGAAGTGCAAAGGGTCTTCTTCATGAACTTTTATAGAGATCCTAACAAGCATCTACTATAGGATATGACTGTTAACTTTTGACATGTTCCAGGAGAGTCCTTGGGTGCAACTTGGGATAGATATAAAGAGTGTTTGGGGAAGAAGCCAAATCATGGTTTATTGGATGATGAAATAATGGCAATCTTCTACCGAGCATGGAGTTTCGAATAACAATTGCATGGCAATGACCTATTTAGAGGGGACTATTAGCATTTTTAAGGCACCCGTTTAATGAAGTCACTGACTACAAGTACAAACTTTCTATAATTAGGCAAGTATGCCAGTCATATTAAGATCAACCGGTTGCTCCCATTAGTGCATTAAGAGAAGGCTCTAGTAGTGCAAAAAGGGAATGGAGTGGTCAGTTGGATCAAGCTACCACATCAATAATGAGTTATAGAAAAACCCTCAAAAGTAGAGAGTATTCTTGAATAATTAATAAAGAAAGTGGATGAGCAAGTGGGAACGCTTCAAGAATTTATGTCTGATATCATCAAGGAAAATTACAATGTGGATAACAAGCGATGGCAATTCAAAAGATCGATGGCCATGTTGAGGAGAGATCATAGAAGTGGTGATAAGATCTTACCGAATCTTGAGGTAGTCTGACAACTCTAGAGGACAAAGTCGAGCCACAATGTTAAACAAGGCATTTCTTGGGAGGCAACCCAAGTATCTTTTATATTTTTTGCTTGTTTTAAAGTTTATTTAGACTGTTTAAATTGTTAGATAGTGGATTGGTGTTTATTTTGAGTGTTGAAACATTGAATAAGTTGTTTTATTTCGAAAATTGTGTATTTTGAGTTTTGACTTGCAGGTATTAATCAAGAGCTGAAAGTTTGAGAAAAATTGCATTTGGATCAGCCTCTACGAGAAGGCCTATGAGCCATAATGTGTACTATGACCTGTAGTCATGCCTCGTTGAGGGTTATAGTGATGAATAAAGTTGGCACATACACTACGAGACAACCTTATGATTCTAAGGGTCCCTTACGAGTTGTAAGTAGGGTTCGTAGTGCCCAGGTATGAGTTCTGAATTTTTGAAGTGTTGGGCCTGCTATGAGACTAGGACCTACAAGTCGTAAGAAGCCCTATGACTCATAGTAGGGGTTTCATAGACTTGATCTATAAAATTTTAATAGTCGACTCGGTTGAGTATATTAGGAGTCAAATATTCATGTGAACCCTTATTCCTCATTTTCAAATGGTTCCTTCCCCAAAAAGTTTTCCCACACTAAAACTCTTAGTATTTCGACCTCAATTCCATTAAACCCCATAAGATTCCAGTGAGTTTTTCTGGCAAACCCATTTTCTAAGATTCTCAGCTTATCCTTGGTTTTCTCATTGCATCTTTTTGGTCTTCATTCTCTCAATGGGTAAGTTTCCTTGGTTAATTTTGGCACTCTCATATGATGATTTCTATATATTGTAGATGATTGTGTGTTTGATGATTATAGTGAGTATAACCATGAGAAAATGATTTTATAAACATGCAAAGTAGGGTTGGGTTAATTTGAACTCTCTAGTATAAACTTTAAATGGTATGATTATTCTTGTTGGGTGGTTGTGATGATGATATGATGATCATATGTGTCTCACATGATTTTTTATTGATAAATTTTTGAATTCATGTCTGGGTTGAAATTTGGGGGTATTGGTGTGTGTTTAAATATGATAATTCAAGATGCCCTTGTATGGATTTGTTTTGAACTCTCTTGAATCTCCATTGTTGTGTACTGTGTTGATGATTATAAGTTTGGGGATGGATTTTTCTTGGGTATTCCTCGAAGATGAGTAGGAACTGTTATTTGATTATGTTTTGCATGTATAGAATTTTAGGAGATAAGTATTGATTTGGGGTTATCTTGATTATACAATGGGTTTGTCTATGTGTTTGAGGTGATGTTTGCTTCGGTGCTATTGATTTTGTGAGTTGAATGATTTTTGGGTTACGTGGAAAGGTTACAGGCACCACAGGTGCCTTCTATTTATTGCTACAAGGACCACCTATAACTCATAGGTCGCCCTATGAGTCATAGTGATCCCTCGCAGGGGGCAACAGTCACCTATGGTTCCTTAACATAGACCCACCTATGACTCATAGTGATTACTATGAATCATAGTGAGGGACTCGTAAGACCTTTCTTGTTCTAAATTATATTCTGTTACCTACTACGAGCCCAGGCTGCGACTCATATGTCATCCTACGAGTCGTACCTGAGCCTCATAGTTGTGATCAGAATGTTATTTTTTCAAGCACCTTAGCACTGTAAGGCTACTATACAACTAGCATGCACCCCTATGAGTCATATCTATGCCTCGTACCTGGTTCAGTGGATTTTGTTTATGTTTTCTTTTATTGGTTTTATTACTCTTTGTTTATTCTCTTATGTGAGTCCTGTTTGATTAAACACTAGGGTGCTCATTGTGTGTTATAGGGTTGATTTTTAGGAAAAATGCCTCCAAAGATATATAAGCTATCTAGGCCTTCAAAAGGAAATTGGTTGATGAGTCCTCTAAGACTCAGCATTTGAGGGATTTGTCGAAGTCCGCAGAGTACAGATAGAACCTAAGGCAAATGTGCCTCAGACTCGAGCCCGCACTGCAGAGACCCTGGTAGAAATGAATAGTCCCTCCCAATCATAGGAGGAGGGCAATGGTAATGGGTCTAGTAGTAGTTTGTCCCAAATGACACTTATCACATTGAAACAGAATTAGATGAGGCATCATATGCTGAGTAGGAGGAAGCAGAGTCACAGTCTTCTACCGACCTAGAATAGGGCATCCCATGGATGAAAGCTATATATGATAAGGGATTGGAGCCGAAAGGACAAGGAAAGCCTGTTAGGCAGTTTCATGAGGAGTCAATCCTAAATGACTCCAGGTTAGAAAGAGTGTCAGGCTTAGATGCTGAGATCAACAGACACAGACTAAGGTAGATATCACAGTAATTGGGCAAGTATGCCCCTTTCTAGTTTGGGAGTTCTATGTTGCCTATTATGCCACCATTCTCTGAGATCTTCCTAAAGGGAAGAAACCTATAAAGTGGCTGAGGTTGCGAGAAGTCTTTGTCAGGGGTTAGGTAGTGGACATCTCAGAGGATACTATTAGAAGGGTTTTGTTCAAGCAAAACTATAGGGCACCTCATTCCATTACAGAATATGATGATAGAATTGCAAAGATGAGGAAAGCGGTGAGCGAGAAGAATGTTGAGGTAAAAATTGAGCTGCTTAGGTGGATAGCCAGCTATATATGCGAGGAGAGTTTTGAGCCTACGTGGGTCATAAACCATGCTGATCAGATCGTCAAACCCCACCTTTCATGTTGGGACAAATTTAGGTGGTCTATTATCCGTTGGTGCACCAGGCCTACTTTTACAGATAATGTGATCAACTTGGAGAGAGTTGTACCACTAGCCAGCATTCTAGCTAGTTAGGAGATTGATTGGGCTAGAGATAAGTCGATGATTCGTACCCAGACCTCATTGCTTTTTCCCATCCTGATACACAGATTGTGTCATAAGGCAAGGGTACGTGTCTCCCTTCACATGGAGCCATATGTAGAGGCCACGCATACTATGGATCCCAGCTTGATTATGGCTTATGAAAACCCTGTGACCCTACAATGAGAAGCTTCTCCTCCTATTCCAGATTCGTTCCCTGTAGAGTTGCAGACTCAAGAGCTGACTCCATCCATCACCAGTTTTACTCTAGTTATATCAGACCCGACTCGAGATATTGATATAGAGTCAATGCTATCCTCAGATGTACCTGCACCAGCACCTCCTACTACTTAGTTGATTCAGCAGACTATCCTGTTATTTTCGCTTTTAACTTTCAGGCTTTGGTGCGCAGGTTAGCGAAGATGGAGCTCTAACTAAGCAAGTTGATTAGCAAACTCAAACCTTAAGTTCATTAGATAGTCAAAGAGTCAGAGGAAAGGGCCAAGGCAGACACTCGTGAGATGGTAGATTAGAGAGTTAGAGTAGTGGATGCTAGAGTAAATGCATTTAAGGATAGGTTCCAGAAGAGACTCGATGATGTACAGCTCGCTGACATGGTTACTGTGAAGGACGAGATAGCCATGTTCAAGTAGAACCTATTAAAGATGTTAGTAGCTCCTACAGTAGCCTCGGGGGAGTCAACGGCGAGTTATGATGTAGTCTTGAGCCAGAAGAAACCTAGGACTAATGATGAGGTTGTAGCACTGGAGGAGCAGATTACTAATGTGGTGGGGCAAGAGAAATTAGCTGTGGTGGCTGTACGAAGAGATCGGGAGTAGCAGATAACACATGGAGTCGAAAGCTTAGGTACAGTTGCAGCCCTCAGACCACCGAGGAGGAGATGGGACTAAAGGACCTCCAAGATGAAATGGATGATAGTGCTTGAGCACCTTATGTTTGATACTTTTGACCCTCATCCTTATTGTTACTTATGGATACTTTGTTCTCATTTCAAACAATGTTTTTATGTTGGTTTTTGGATACTTTTAAATAGTTTGTTTTGGATGATTGGTTTTAAAATTTTTGTTTTTGTTATATATATATGTTTACGTTGAGGACAAAGTATTTTCTTTTGGTGGGGCGTGGGATGTTACAGATTTGGATGAAGTCTGAGTAGCCTTTAGTCCATAACTTCTCCTATTTTTTATCCCAAGATTTTCTTGCCATGTTTTCTTTTCCTTGTGGATGTTTTAATTTCTATTGAACCGACATGTTTAGGTATTGTAGGTAATTTGTAGATATATAGTGATTATTATATTTTGGAATATGCATAATCTTGAATGATTTTATGAATATTTTGAATTGGGTACCCTTAAAATTTTTAGGATTGTTTGTTACCATTGCAATCTTGCATATGATTATTTGGCAATGTTTGTTCTGATAAAGAGGAGGCAAGTTGATACTTGAAGTATGACCTGTGGGTCCGTGTTGATTTTGTATGTGACGCTATGTATGTATAAGCCTAATTTGCCATATTCTTGCATTGTGTACTGACTCATAACTTGCCTTGTTACTCTAAGATTGGATTGGAGATGTGGTTGAATGGGAAAGGATCTTAGGCCATTGTTCTTTTAAGTTAGCCCACTTTTGTCTAAATGACCTACCAAATGTAGTAGTTAATTCTTTGTTCCAAATGTTTGAGCTTTACATTTACCCTTTTTTTTATTGCCACCTAGCTAGCCTTTATTTTGTGAGAATGTTAATATTAGCCCTGGTCTATCCTAGAACATGTGAACCTTGAATGAGTCAAAAAGCCTAAGTTGAGGGTGGCTACCAAAACTGGCCCTAGTTTAGGGAATGGATACTGTGTACTTCATCTCAGGCTAAAAACCTAAGTTGAGTATGGCTTTTGTTGTGGTAAAATAATGAAAATGAGGTGGTTAGTTGGAAAAAAAATAGAAAAAAATAATATGTTGGGTGAGAGAAAAAGAAAGAAAAGTTGCCTTGAACTGAAAAGAATAGCAAAATAAGTTCACAAATAAGGCACAGCTGAAAAGGAAAAAGAAAGCACCCCGAAAAGCTTGAAAAGGGAGAATAAGGGAGAACATAATGAAAATGATTGAGTTGTGGAGGTAAAAGTATTGAAAAAGGTGGTTCAAGAATAGCATTTAGTCACTACTTGCCTAAAATGCCATACCAAAGCCCCATGAGCCTACGTTGCAAGCCTATTAAGTTCTAAAGTGATCCTAGCTCAACTAGTTGACAGTCTGGAGTATGAGTAGAGGGGAAAGCCTATGGTGTTGGTTATTAGTTATGAATTTCATTTGTGAGAGTAAGCATGCATGCACAGTCCCCAAACTTTGATTGATTTTTGAGTGAGACATAGGGACTTCCTTTTTATAAGGGCATTTGCATTGCATGATTGACATATGACTTGTTCAGCGACTGTGGATTGATGATACTCCTTCAATTGTCATAGTTGGATTGCCGGATGTATCATTATGTTTTGATTTGCTTGGTATCTTTGCAATTAGGTTTTGAAAATGAGAGTTGGGTACCTGAATTGGAGTGAAGGGATGTATATGTCATTAGGATAGTTGCTATGTTTTTCTCATTGTCTACTTAGATCGAGTCATTGCTTGAGGACAAACAATAGTTTATCTTGAGCATGTTGATGTGTTGTCAAAATACAAAGCATTTAATGCCTAAAATAAAGGATTTTGCAAGTTCTTAATGTGACTTTTTATGATTTTTATGTGTTTTTGTGTCCTCTTGCAGAAAATATAGGTTGGCATTTTTGGGAGGAAATGGTACATTTTGCTGAAGTGCAAGACATATGAGTCACCCTAAGAGTTGTAGCCCAAGCTACGAGTTGTAAGGTGCGCTCATAGTAAGAAATAGTGAGAAAAATTAAGAATTTTCAAAGTAAAGGTTAGCCATACAAGGCCACCGTATGAGTCGTAGGTCTCATTACGACTCGTATAGGCGAGGATCATAGCAAGGAATAGTGAGCCAAAAGTTTAGACCAAGAATTGCAGTCCTAGACTACAACAAAAGCATACAAGTCATAGCCCAAGCAATGACCCTAAATAGTGGGTCATAGCAGCCAAGTCCAAAATCCCAAATGCTAACTACAAAACCCTGACTATGACTCATAGGTCACTCTACGAGTCATATCTGTGACACGTAATTGCTGCCAACTATATTTTCTATTTAATTTTTAGGGTGTTTTTGTAAATAGTATAAATAGCTAATGTTAGGGTTTTAGCTGAAGACTTTGAATATTTTTCAGATTCCATCACTTTGAATATTCTCTCTTGAATATTGTAGGGTTTAGTGTGGATTTTATTTTTTTGATTTGAAGACCCACTTTGGGGGATTGAAAATCACATTGTACTCATATCCCATTAATCTAAACTTGTGGTTTTCAAATCAAAGGTGATTCGTTCTTTATTGTTTTGGGTAATCTCTCAACTATTACTCTCATACTCATTGTTGTTGATTTTGTCTTAGCTATGAGTAACTAAGCACTCATAACTTAGGGTTATGGGAACCATGAGTAGTTGACTTGAAATAACCTAGACTTTGTGCATTCCATTGATGTGATTTTTGCATATATTATTTATTTTCCTTTATTTTGATTGTTGTTTGGTGGTGGCCAACACCAAACTCCGCCTACTATCACAACCCCGACCAAGGTAGTGACGAAAGGAAAAGGGAAGTAGATGACAGAATTCAATTGATGTGTTCTCGTCTAATCAGCTAAACTTAACCAAGGGAAGGTTAATTGGGACAATGGGTAATGGTTAGTTGGCAGACCATGGTTTTCAACAAAGCACAATGGTAAACTTCAACCTTTACAATAGGGCTAGAAGAACCTAAGTTACCATCTTGCATGCAATTTCCTAATTAGAGTTATGTTGTCTAGGGTAATTGAGTCTACGAATCATGGGGAACATAATTCAAAGATGTTGTCCCTCAATTTGATTGTCTTCTTGCACAAATAATGTAGTGTTTATTTTTGTTCTTTATTTTGAATCATAAGCGCCCCCCCCCCCCCTCCCATTTTAGAGAATATAGTGATGAATGCTTGAAATGATTATTAGTGGATCAACTTAATCAAGCCCCGTATTCCCTATGGATTTGACACTAACCTCTGGTTAGATTTATACTTGACTGTGACTTCTTTACTGTTGGAGCATGAACATCAATTAGTAACAATATAGCTAAAATTTTAAAGAACTAGCATAGAAATCAAAAACCCATACTATTTATACACCCCCAACATAGGAAAGTTTTAGCCACACATGCTAGAAATTAAATATTTGTGCTAATATATGCAACTGAGTACATAGGCAACAAGGATTAGAAGAGAAAAGTTGATTTCAGCAAGCTAATTTCTATAAATTTTGTGCATCCACAAGCTTGAAACCCTTTCCTTTGTACTTCTTCAGCCAAAAAGTCCCAAGTACACTAAGCTTACTAGATCTCTCCCTATTTGGAATTCTGAAGAGAATAGGCTATGCAATGTCCTTTTCCACAATTGCTTAAATAATCCATGTAAAGTATTGAATTTTGTGCATTAAATTGCAACTCAACAGTCAAGGTCGGCCACTATCGAGCAGTCCAGCGATGCGCTGAATGTGCACTTCACCGCTTTCCTGTGTAGTCCTTTGTAACCCTCGATCTCTATAATATTTGGTGATGATGCTCTTCTCTGCAAAACATATTTAGTAATATGCCAAATTCTCATCTATATTGACCTTCCATCATGATCTTGGGGTCTTGAGTTAGTAACATTAGACGGTCTTCATCGCAAGTAGGCGATATAGCGACTTGGTTTTATGATATCAATTTAGACTGCCCTTCAGGCAAGAACTTGAGACTTGGTTTCTAGGTTATTAAGCAGTCTCATTGAGCAGTTGGTGCGATGCGTCGACTAGGTTGGCAGTTCCACTTTTGTTTGCCTTTGTTGGCCCTTTTTTCTTCTTTTCCAAGTCTTACTGAGTGTTTTCCTCTTGTAAACTTTTATCCCTATTCCTGCTACCACACATACATATTAGTTAGTACGTGGCAAAAAAACATATGGAGGATAGTATTTCTATGCATTTTAAGACCAAAATGAGCCTGAAATATGGAATCATCATCGGTGAACTTGTCTTGCTAATTATTTCTTGCCATCATCAATAAAAGACGTACTCCCCATGGACACCCAACTTAGGGCATCGGCCACAATATTCGCATGATAGTATATACTCATACCATAATCTTTAAGGAGTTTCAACTACCTCCTTTGCCTTAAGACAAAAGATGGACCTACCTTAACCACCGCATCATGACTTGCCCATTAAAAGATGGGTTTATTAGGAAATTGGAACCTAACCTTGCAGGTTCTATAACCAATAGAATCATGATATGCATGTAACCAATCCATCTCAAGAATGATATCAAAATCTACCATGTTAAGTTCAACAAAATCGCAAGGCAAGACTTTATGCAAAATAGACGCGGGACAACCCTTATAAACTCTTTTAGTAACAATGGACTCACCAACTAGGGTAGACACTTCAAAGGGTTCACACAACAACTCGATACACACGACGTGTATTAGCAACAAAAAGGAGAAATGAAAAAGAGAGTGGCACTAGGATATAAAAAGAATACACATCAAGATTGTAAATCATTAACATACCGGTAACCACATCGAGTGCCTCATCCACCCCATGCCTCCCTTGAAGAGCATAAAAGCGATTGTGACATTGAGCACCCTATTGTTGACCACCTTGTGCCCTTTGATCACCACATGCTCCTTGTCCTTGAGGATTGCCATCTTTACCTTTGTTTGGACAATTCACAATCTTTTGGCTCATTTTTCCATATCCAAAGCAAGCACCCATGTCCCTGTAGCATCTATATACCACCATGATTTTTGCCATACCTTCCGCACCTGGGGATAATTTGGCCACCATTACCACTTTAAGCTTTTGGGTTGGGCATTGTATCATTAGCAAATCTTTGACCTTGGATATTAGAGGACCCTTATCCTTGGAACTTGTGGCCTTGATGGAAGTGACTACTTTTGGTGCCTTGGAAACCACCATCATGTCGAGCCCTCTTAGACTCTTCACTCCTCTACTTTCTAAGCGTTTCCCCTTCAAGTTGCTTGGCATAATTCATGATCCAAGAGAAGTCTATATCTCCTATGAGCATGGTGGTGAGGCATTTTTCATTCATCAAGTTGTACACTCCTAACATGAACTTGTGTATCCTTGTCGTAGGGTCGGCAACTAACTTAAGAGCATACACTGAGAGGTTGTTGAACTCTAGGGAATACTCCCTAACACTCATCAAACCTTACTTAAGGTTTATAAAATCCATCATCTTTGCCTTCCTTAGCTCTATAGGAAAGAAATGGTTGAGGAAGATGACCTTGAATTTCTCCCAATTGATAGGCTCACCATCCCATCTCTCACCCTTCTATTGAACCAACCATAATTAAGCAAGGCCTTTTAGTTGATAGGCCACTAGTTCTGCCTTCACCTTTGTGTTAACCCTTATAATGTCAAGAAATTCATGCACCTCATAATCTCCTAGGCGTCTTCTTCAACTTTTAAGCCATAAAACTCCAAAGGATTCATTCTTGTGAAATCCCTTACCCTTGAGGCGGGGATCGAAGCATGAGGAACTTTCATTCCTTGGTTGGCGATGACCCTTGCCAATAACGTGAACACATTTTGGTATTCGGCATGACTGACCCTTTTTTCTTCTTGAGGAACATTGGATCTAGAGGGGCTAGTTCAACCTCAGGAGTGGGAGCTCTTTGAGTCTTTTATCTTTAAGGCATGATCTGGAAGAGCAAAACACTATCCATTAGAATAAGGGAAACCTTAACTCAATTCTAAAGCACGTTATAGAATATAAAGAAGGGAATCATTCCTAAAATGAACAAGACCCTACTTGATGTGGTGTATTGAATTTCCAAGGACCATTTACAAACCTAGTGCTCTAATACCAAGCTTTGTCACGACTTGATCCTAGGACCTAGATGTGACACGATGAATA
>JAOTQJ010112922.1:0-10988 GCA_025642045.1 Solanum sejunctum | reverse complement strand
CAATTTGTATTACTTGTGGGTATGGCTTATTATGAATTTTGATTACAAATTATGTTGGGGTTTTATGATATGTTGATTGTAATCACATGTCTATCTATTTCAAGCTTATACTATGATATGATTTACCTATTGTGTCTATGCATGTTTTGGACTACGAAACTATGATCTATTGTCAGATTTGATAAAGGATTTCAAGGTATCTTACATGAGAATTTTACAAGGTATTGGTGGGATGATTTATAATAAGTTTTCTCACATGATTTCACTCTTGAATTGCATGATTTTGAACTAGCATTGCACACACGCCAAGTGTTTGATAAAATGTCTTGACAAGGATTCTTGAGCTATTGATGATCTATTGCATGAGTTATGAACCAAGTGACTCTATGATGATGAAGGGATTATATGTATGTATTTAATTCATGAAAAGTATCTATAGTGTTGCAAGTTGACGACAACTTGTTGAGGGCATTATATGCCTCAACCACTTTGATAGGGGGTGCTATGCCCATCTACCATGTTGAGGGGTATATACCTTGACCACTTTGACGGGGGTTGACATGCCGAACTACCATGTTGAGGGGTACGTACCTTGCCAACTTTGATAGGGGTTGACATGCCCATCTACCATATTTAGGGGTATATATCTTGACCACTTTGATGGGGGGTGACATGCCTATCTACAAATGTTGAGGGGTATATACCTTGACGACTATGATGGTAGGTGACATGCCCATCTAACAATTGAGGGATAGATACCTCAATCACCTTCCAAAGGGGTGACATGCCTTAGATTCCAAGTACTAGTTTGTTTGGTCTAAGATGATGGTCTCTTTCTACACACGTAATATGCTCTATACAAGCATGTTTTACTCAAACATTGATCATGCATGCCATGTTGTTATTATATGTATCCGTTGCTTAAAATAATGCATTTTGACTATGTTGTCTATTTCTTATTGCATTTTATCCTAGATACTTAGTACATTCAAATGTACTAACACATACTCTATGCCTACATGATGTTACCATGTAGGAATCGGAGCCCCTCACGATCATCTTCCATGTGACTAGTCTTGGCATCTTGAAGATAAGATTTGGTGAGTCCTCAAGTTTGGGGACACCAACTATGCTACTATTGCCTTGTTACTTTTCATGTTGAACTCTTGATACTATATGTGTGAGCCCAGAAAGTGCCCTGGCCCCCGCTCAAATCTATGTTTAGAGGTGTTGTTAGAACAAATGGTGTACTTATGCTTTGAGCTTGGCTATTTTACGATTTATGTTATCTAAGACTTCCCTTAGGATCTATATCCTTATTCATACTCTCTTGTCATTGTTTAATTATTTTTGCAACCAAGGATGTGTAAATGTTATGCTAAGAGGCTTGTTTAGGGTTCCTCCGGGTCCTCATTCGTCGTATCACGTCTATGTGCTAGGCCTGGTTCATGACAGCAAAAGCCAGTCTTGGGCTTATCCTTGGGGTGTTTACCCAGTTGCCAGAATCCTGACTTAAGATCAAACTTTGAGAAGTAGGTTACTTTGGCTAATTGTTAGAACAAGGTCAGCTTGATTGGAATTGGGAACTTATCATCTAGTAGGAAGTGGTTGAGAGGTTGATACTATGCTTGGTTTTAGCCTGAGCAATACTACTGATCAAATGATTTCCTTCCATTGCTTGTCAAAGAACTGGAAGAGGTTCACCCCTATCGTACACTTTTCAAGCAGAATGATATATAGTCTTTGCAAGTCCTTAAGCAAAGTTGGAGATGACTCTTACCTGGATCAAAACGCTTTCTTGGAAATATGACTATCACTATAAAGTAGATGTGTTACCCCCAGAAAAGAAAATATCCACTATATATCTACCGCTAGTAAACCCATATTCTTCCTTTTGCTAAAAAGACCTGTAATCCTTGGTTGCAAATCCGCTACCTAGTCTAATAGAAACCTAAAGGAGTGAAAGAATATGTTGTTGCCTCAAAACTTGACCAACACCCTAATCTTGTGAACCAAGAAGAATAGTTCATCACATTACAGATGCCAGAGGACTTTCCACGCAAGTGGAAAAGCATGGGTTCACCCATATCCATTTTGGTGCTGTTAAAGTTACATTGACATATCATGGAAGAAAAAATTAGTCTGTAATGCATCTTTCCCTCTTAGATACTTGATATAACGAGTACCAACATCTAAATTTGGGCACCTCTGATATCACCCTCAATGCTGAGACTATGTTCGTCACGATCCATTCCAACTTCAATATGTCCCTACATAATCCGTACCTCATGGAGGTATTGAAGATCCAAGTCCAGATACTCGAAGCTCTATAAGGTAGAGATGATATCTAGGCAACTCTATAATACCATCTAACTTGGAGAGTTTAGAACCATGCTAGCGGCCTCATGTTCCCAGGTGGTAGCAATTCCTTGTTGCTACATATAGATGCCACCAAATGAACCACTAGATATGTTTTTCTTATCAAGACAAATACCCAGGGATAAACTTCTGAGGCTTATTCCTGAGTCTTGGGTCACCAAGTATGATGACTTGAGAGACCATCCTTAAACTCTCTTATGCGATAAACCATACACTACACAAGTCTATGATAACACATATCCCATAGAGTCCAATCTATCTACCTATACAATTTGGCCTATCCATATGGACCAAGCACCCATAACTCATTTAGTTGATATGGACCTAGAAACTATTTCTTTCTTGCTCAATTCTTCTGGGACTAAATAGGATTTGATACAGCAATTTGACCAGAACGAACATGTTGCAAACTGGTTCAAATTTTCCTTTACAGGACATACTCGATGGAACCTTGATTGTGATAGCCAAGGATGTCAAGAAGAAAAAGCAGATGATGATGACCCTTCATCCAGGATTAAGAGAGTAGGAAGAACTGAAAGGGAATTCAGGAAAAGGTACAATGAAGAGATCTATCTATTGGTTCTCTGAGTCCTTCTAATAAATATGAGCTCCTAGTTTCCTATACATCTCAACACTATTCCATCTCAACCACTCTACCCAAACTTGACACCACCAAAAAAGAGCCTATACCACCATTGTTCATGATATCCCTATGTTGATATCCCCTACAAGAACCAGTCACAAAGACAACATCTCCACAAATCAAATACTTGTAAAGGATAACCTGATCCTAGCTCTAGATATGCCATAAACAGTTATCCATTACCTAGGAAAATTAGGCCAAAAGGATACATGGAGGAAAACGTTCACAGGCAGTTAGAAGACTACCTGATGAACAACTAGATGCTGCCAAAAGGAAATCACTCCATCAGCACTATTGTTCAAGCTAAAACAAGCCTAGGAGCAAGGTCAAGATGGTAGACATGTCGGTTCGAAACACCCATATTATTTAAGAACTAGATTAAAGAATACATATCATTCCGCTTAAAAAGTGTTTGATACGGGAAAACCTTTTCTAGTTCTTTGACTAGCAACGGAAGGAAATGGACTCCATCACTGAACAAATCCTATAGTTGAGCAATAGCTTTGAACCAGAGAAGGACACCACCATTATTCATTCACAGGAAGGTAGTACATAGCATAAGGGTTCAAAACTTTACTTGGAAATCGTAGGTACTTTCTTGAGTTCAATACTTGCTTGCGAACCCATAATTTATCACAACATGCTTGTCTTGCAATTCATGCAATAATCTTTCATTCAACATAAGAATTTCTTGCTATGTAAATGTAGTCAAACATGGTGGGTGCATGTAATTAGACTTAAAATCATGAAATACATAAGTATTGAAATGGATGAGGTAAATATGATCATTAGAAAAGCATTCAAAACAACCCATCAACATAGTAATCAAACCCTTAGATGGGTATCATGAAATCCATCTTAAAAAATCATAATGTTTGATAGTTTCCATAGTTTGTATCATACATAGCTTAAATAGTCATAAATCGAGTCATAGGATAATCTTGAATACATGTTCATGCATGCATAATCATATCAATTCTTGATGAAATAAAACATAATTCATATTCATAATGCATAATAAGAAATATTCGTAAAGTATTAAACCTTGAAATCATAAAATTTTCATAAAAGAGTAGAGTTGGGATCCATGGTTGGAAGGACCCATGGATGAAGACCCACATAACTCAAACTTGAAATTTCTTGAAAGTAACTTAAAGAAGACATGGGGCTTCACATGAATTCTTGAAATCCAAAGAGAGTTCTTCAGAGTATTGAATTTAATTGAGAGTTTGATGGAGATTAGAGAGGATTTTAGGAGAATCTTATTAGAGATTTAGGACTTAGAATAGTTGAACAACAAAGGATTCCCATCTATGCGGGATTTGGTTGTTAACCATTTGCCCTCAACTGATATAGAGAAACTTCAAAAAATTTTAAAATATGGTTAACCAAGTCCTCGATGCGAACTTGTTCCTGTTAAGGTCTTATTTTTAGAAAGTTCAGTTTTCCCTTGTTTTGGCCTACGAATGAGTTTAGGCTACTTTTGTACTTGGGGGACTAATTCTGCTTAGTGTACTGGTCGGGTACCCTACTGGATAAGTCCCGAATCACCCAAAAAATTATTTTTTGATTTGGCCTACCTAAAAATGAAGACTACACCTTTCCTATAGAATTTTCCCCTTCAAAAGAATACAAAGTTGGATTTGTGAAATCACGTATAGATTTTAGGATATTAGAGAAATACACCCTAAGGCATTTTTCGAGTCGTGGGGAAGGTGTTACAGTAGCAAACCTCAAAGGACCTATACTTCCTTTGGATCAGATTGTGTAACATTCTTGTTAGAAAATGAGCCTTGAGCCTTCAAAGAAGTTATGACTTCTTCAGGAGCACAATATTGGAAAGAGGCAGTCAATAGTGAGACTAAATCTGTAATGAATAATCATTCATTGGAGTTAGTTGATCTTTGTCCTGGAAATAAACTCTTAGGGTCTATATGGATTTTTAAAATAAAAATGAAAGTTGATAGCACTATAAATAAATATAAAGTGAGGCCCATTATTAAAGGGTTTAGACAACGTGAAGGTCTTAACTACTTTGATATGTACTCACCGGTAACTAGAATCACATCAATTCGAATGTAATAGCATTAGCCATAGCGTACAATCTAGAAATTCATCAAATGGATGTCAAAACAACCTTCTTAAATGAAGATTTCGAGGAAGAAATCTATATAAAACAACCAAAAGGGTTCATAATTCCTAGAAATGAAAAGAAGGTGTGTAAATTTGTTAAGTCATTATATGGATTACAACAAGCACCCACACAATGGTATGCAAAATTTGAACATACAATATTGTCAAATGGTTCAAAATTAATTAGTGTGATAAATATATTTAAATTAAGAATACTCCAAATAAAATTATCATTATTTGTTTATATGTGGATGATATGTTAATAATGAGTAACGACATTGCTAACATAAACACTACTAAGCATTTTTTAGCTAGTAAGTTTGATATGAAAGACCTAGGAGGTGCAAACTTAATATTAAAAATTAAGATTCATAAAACTTCTCAAGGTCTATCGTTGTCTCAATATCACTATACCAGAATAGTACTAAAAATTCAAGTACTTAAACTACAAAAGTGCAAAAAACCCAATTGATCTTAACCTTGATCTTGCTAAGAAAAAAGGTAAAAGTCTGTCCTCAATTGGATATGCCAAAGTGTTGGGAAGTTTGATGTACATCATTGTCATGACACAGACCTAGGGTTTAGACGTGACACAGTGAATGGGAACCCAAAGGGATCCCAAACAAGCCTCTTAGCATATCATTAGACATCCTTGGTTGCAGAAGCAATTATGCAACAACAATAGATATAAAAAGGGGAAATATGGGATAAGGGACATCTTTGATACCATAGAAATATAACAAGCCAATAGTATAACATTAACATGTCATAAGGTTCCAATAACACCTCTAATACATAAATAAGAGTGGGGGCGAATCAATCTCTAGGCTCACCCTCATAGCCATAAGTTTAAAATATGAGAAGAGTCAATACAAAGCATAAATCAAGAGAAGTATGTCCTCAGATTTGAGGACTCACCAACTTACTTTGAGAGAAATTGTATTAGCCATGTGGAGGAGGAGGAGGATCAACTGAGTCCCTGGGTCCTTCATGGTAACATCATGTAGGCATAAAGTATTTATTAGTATATTTGAATGTACTATGTATGTTGGATGCAATGCAACAAAAGAGAGGCAATATAGGCAAAATGCAATATCATAAGCAATGGATAGCATAATAACAATACGACAAAAGTGAATGAAGCTTGAAGTAATACATGCTTATATAGAATGTTATATATGTAAGAAGAGATCAACATTATGATGGATTGTCACACCCTACCATCACTGGTGATTGAGGTATGAACCTCTCAATTGGTTGATGGTTGTCTCACCCTACCATTCATGGTGATTGAGGTATCAACCCCTTAATTGCTTGATGGTTGTATCACACTACCATCCATGGTGATTGAGGTACTAACCCCTCAATTCGTTGATGGTTGTATCACCCTACTATCCATGGTGATTAAGGTATCAACCTCTCAATTGGTTGACACCCTATCACCTATGGTGATTAAGGAATCACCTCCTCAACTAGGCATGGTCACCTTACAATACTATAAGTACTTTTTATGGAAACAACTCATATAACATTCCTTTCATTGTTATAAAGTTATTCAAGTCATAAGTTGTACAATAGATTATCAATAGCTCAAGAATCCAAAACCAAACATTTTATCGAACACTTGGTAGGTGTGTAATGCTAGTATAAAATCATGCACTTCTAGAGTGAAATCATGCAAGGAAACATGAAGTAAATCAATCTATCAACACTTTGTAATACCCTCATACAATATACATCAAAACCTTTTATCATATCTCAAGATAGATCATAGATTCATAGCTCAAAATATGCTTAAACAGTCACACTTTTATGAAACCGCAACATAGTTCATAGTGAAATTCATAACAAGTAAGACCCATAATTAAATGAACTTAAAGCCTTGTAATTTATGTAAAGAGGAAGATTGGGCATCATGGGTGAAAGGACCCAATGTAAACTCAAAGGTAATGTGTCGGATCCACTTATGAAAGGCCTAACTAGAGAGGAAGTTGAGAGATAGTCAAAGAAAATAGGACTACAACTGAGGACAAATCATCATGGCGGTAACTCTACCTAGAAGACAGGAGTTCCTAAGATCTAGGTTTAAGGATATCAAACAAAGTCATTGATAACAATTCAACATTATCAAAATTATTATAAGGTCTATTCTCATGATGAGAAACTGCTCAGTAACAAGGATAAGATAATATTTCCTTCTAGTGATTTCTAAGTTTGATACAGGGTATATCAAATAGTGTATGTATGGGATAGCACACTTAGAAATCACATGTGTAAGTGTGAAGTATAAGTTTCTTCAAGGAGAATCTGACAAGGCCAATACTCTATGCACTAACAAATCAGGAAGTGTTCATGTCTAAAACGACTAAAAATTGAGAATCAAAACCAATGAAAGAGTTAGTTGTGTGACTTGTGTTATCTAGGTGTATGACAAAGATTGATGGTACAAAGGTATAACATCTACCAATTGATTGAGTATAACTAATATATGTTCACTATAACATATGAAAAGTTCAAAGGGAAACCTACTTATCCAAATGCAACTAATCATTATTTATGTGTCACACAAGTTTTTCATGCGTATGTTTTAAACAATAGTCATTTCTAATTCATATGAGGGATTGTTAGGTTTAGGTAATAACTGTGAATTGGGAAATGAAGATTAAAAGAATAAAAAAATATGGGGGGAACCAAGTAAAGGAAAATGAAGAGTCGTTTCTTCCTCATTGGTAAAATAGAAGAAAAGTTTTGTCCTTATATTAGGAAATACTTAAACAGTCAAGTAGAGAGGAGTCCCATACACCGTCTTCATCATCGCTAGCTCAGCTCGGCTTCGGGTTCAGCTTTGACTTTTGTAAATGATGTGATTGATTGATAAATTTTTTAGATAAAGTTTGTTTAAGCAATCTCAAAATTTTCCATTTTCTAATATCTTATGTCATTTGTATTCAAAATAGTAGTATACACAATAATGAAAGAAACAAAATTATATAAAACTATCTGAGTCCATAGAATTCACTATGTGTCCTTAAGAAATTAATCCACTCACTAAAACCTAAAGTTGTAAATTATTTCCTTCTAAGATAAATAGATAACCTATTACAAAAGTAGCAGTACCTCAAACTCTTGTAGTTTCAGTGGAGTTTCAATGGAGGTGTTAGTGACTCTAATGCTATAGCACTCCTTGAAATTGTGGGTGATGTGGAGGACAAGTTGGCTTAAAGGAAGGTTTCGGTGGAGGTGTTGGATGGATTAGTGAAAAACTTGGTTAATGGGGATATAGTGTTCGTCAAGGCCCCTTTAAAAGAGTTATCTATTAATATGTGTTTCTTGGGGAGCTGGTGCAGTCAAGAAGAAGCAATATCTATATCTCTTTCATTCTATTCAAGATTATGATGACATGTCAAGTCCTTTTTATGATTCTAAGTCTCAATTTTTGGCCCTTATGTAATTGCATGCATTCATGTTCATGTTAATAAGATTTTGAGAATTTTGATGTACATGTTAAAATTTCCTTGGAAATCATGTTTATGTGCATTGTTGCATTAATGTTTGGGCTAAACTCTTTATGACTACATTTTGTGTGTATGTTTCTTTGACATTCGGGGATAAATGTTCCCAAGGAGGAGATATTGTGACACCGTGTAACTCTATGCTCTTATGTATCAATGTTTCAAGCCTCAATTGGTTAGGTTGGGGTGTATTAGGTTCATGGGAGACTCCTAGTATCTAAACGAGTTCAAGACGTACCTTCAAGTTGAGTTTTGGGTGTTGTTTCATATAAGGATCAACTTTAAACTAGCATAAATCTTAGCATATTTGGAACTAGGTGGACCACGACATGTAAAATAAAATCCCTTTGAGTTAGCTTTGCAACACACTTGGTTTCACCTCATTCCGATGTCGGATGAAGGAGTTATGACCATTTTGGTGAGACCTTCCTATATAGTAAAGCCCCAGTGGTACCCAAACAGGCAGTGTGGCCTTGTATGGATCGTGGGAAATGTTTGGGACTAGAAATTTACATGGTGAGGCTAAATCTTTATCCATTACCAGTGGCATACGTCGTGTTACTAACCACTGGTCGTGAGGAGTGGCGTGGAGGTGTTTTAGGAGGCTTGGCTAGGCGTGGGTGGCAATGGAAGCTAAGGCATAGGCCACGACTGCCTTATATGGCTTGTGTAAAGGGGTAAGGGCCGTGTCACCTGGGCCTATGGTGTTCAGCAACATTTTCTTATCTAAGTGAGGTGGGAAGGACCAGTACATGGTCCATGTAACACTACACGATCCATGAAAGTGGTCGTCAAAGTGACATCGACGCTAACTTTTTCTCTAGTGTTCCAATTTCATTTTTCTGTCTAAGTCTTGCCCCATGGGCACTCCACACGACCGTTGGAGTGCAACATGGCCAGTGAAGTATTCAGTAATATGATACTTTGCCAATTTTTCCATCCATTAACTTATGGCATCTTCGTAAATTTTAATTACTCTGATGAAATTTTTAGACTTCCAATGCTATCCTAATCTTCCTAAAAGACTTAAACACTATCCCAAAGGATAAAACTCATTATTCTCATCTCCAATACACTCTCAAATCCTCTCAAGAGCCTCCATCAAGTGCCAATTCAATTTCAAGGAAACCCAAGAACAAGATTGGATTCGAAGATCATTTCCAAGCCTCCATTCTTCCCAATCTCAATTCCAAGCAACTCTAGACCTAAGGTATGTGGTGTTGAACCATTGAGTCCTTTCACCCATGATACCTAAACCCTCTTTTAACTAGTATTATATGATTTAAAGTAGAATTTACAAATAGGTTTACTAGTATGAACATATCTACGAACTATGTTAAAACTATGTAAAGTTGTGACAATTTTGCTATGTTGTGAGCTATATATCTTGGATCTATTGTAAGTTTTGATGAGAGGTTTTGGATGTGGATATATTGGGGGTGTTGAAAGGTGTTGATTGATGGTTTTACAATACATTTTCTTGCATGACTTTATCTCTAAATTGCATACTCTTTTACCCCCATTACACCCCCCCAAGGTGTTTGATAAAATATCCGGTTATGGTTTATTGAGCAATTGAAGGTCTAAAGCATGAGGTATGATATCAATGATGATATAATGATTAAATGGGCTTATGAACATGACAAATTCTATATAAGGTGTTGTTATAGACCATACTCAACCGAGGTGAGGGTTTGTACTTATCAACCATGTGAGTTATACTTCACCACCTAGGATGATTGGGGTGTAACCAACATCAACTATGTGAGGGGTTTATACCTCGCCACCTAGGATGATTGAGGTGTCACCATCATCAACCAAGTTGGGGGTTTGTACTCATCAACCATGTGAGGGGTTTATACTTCACCACTTAGTATGATTGGGGTGTGACCAATATCAACCATGTGAGGGGTTTATAGCTCACTACCTAGGATGACTAGGGTGTGACCATCATCAACTAACCAAGGTTGGAAAGCTAGCTTGGTCTCTTCTTCACATATGATATCTTATATGAGCATGATTTACTTAAGCATGTTTTACTTATGTATTGTCTATACATGTCATATTGTTATATTATGCCTATTGCCTATGGTTATGCATTTTGGATTACGATGCCTATCTATTATTGCATTTCATCCCACATACTTAGTACATTCAAATATACTAACGCATACTCTTGCGTACATGATATCACCATGTAGGGATCTAAGATCCTATTGATTCTTCTTATGGCTAGATGGATTGTTCAAGTTAGCCTTTGGTGAGTCCTCCATTCTAGGGACAAGGACTATTCTCTCACACTATGTATTAAGATTCTCTTT
>JAOTQJ010112911.1:0-10988 GCA_025642045.1 Solanum sejunctum | reverse complement strand
GTAATGTTATGTTTTAACGTTGGGGGTTTGCGTTGGGCATTGGAGTGATGTATTATAGTTCTTGGAGTATATAGGAAAGCTTGAATATGGTAGATGTGTACCTATATGTATGCTTCCTTGTTTTATAAAAGTTGTGCCATAATAGAGTTTTGTGGTGTTTTTGATGTTGTAATGGCATTGGAGAGGGATTATTGATGTTGTAGGTTGTTTTTATTGTTATTGATTGATTATTTGAACCGAGTTGAATCCTCGTGGAGGCGTATTTTAAGGGGAGATGCTGCCGAAATTTTTATAAAATTTGGAACAAAAAGTTAAGATTTAAGACCCGATAGGGTTGATTAATCGTTGGCCTTATGGTAATTTGTGTAGATGTTGGGCATCTAAAAGCATAAATTGTATTGGTCTTGCGTTGGAATAAGTTAGAGAAAGAAATCGAGGTATGTAAAGATTCCTGTCTCTTGGCATGAATTAGTTAAGCTTAGTCAACATCATACGTTTGAAAAATTCCTTTTCCTTCACAATTTGGGTCCAAATACATCCTATGTTCGCTCCTTGGTACTTTTATTAAAAATGTATTTATATTTTGACTCTTGGGTATGTAGAGTCCGCAAGTTGTAAAAGTGCGAAATGGTTTAAGTTGTTGAAAGAATGTAATTTATTGGAGGGCGCAAATGCACGTAACTTTTGACGAAAAGCCTAAATAGGTTCTATGTTTATTCCTTGCCACACTTATGATAAATTAACTTCATCCTTAACTTTTAAGACTTTCGAATCCATGAATGGTGCTCATTTGCCCAGAAGTTAAATAGTTTGGAAAACTATAGGTTCAAAAGGTTCCGAAATTACTAACGCATACAACTTTCCATAGAAATTCTAAATCACTATAAAATTGTATTTAAGCCTATTCTAGTGATGTACATAATGGGGATTAATTACGTTCCTTTGAAATTACCTTTATGTTTAAATTTGAGCAACTTTGACAATATTCATAAATGAATAGCTTTTTGAGTTCAAAAATGAATATTTTGCATATCACTAAGCTTATGGAACTAGTTTTTTTATGCATGTAATTCTCACGACTCTATTCATGCCATTATGGTCTCGTTCCCCGGTTTCTGGGTTGGTTATTATCGTACGTATGTATAACTATATGTATATATGTATATATATATTTCAATGTAGGTTGGATACGATGGGTCGGTTTGCCCATGGGCCGGCTTTGCTTAGTTTAGAGACATAAAGAGCTGGGCTTGGGATATGTTGGCATTTTGATGTGTGGGTGTTGGGCCTCGTTCACCTCGACTCATGTGAGTGCTTGGCCGCTGTTCGCCTCGGCTCACTTATCGGGCATGATGACCTCTACACATTACGATACGTGAGTTCTTGGACGCTATTCGCCTTGGCTCACCTATCCTATGATGTGAGTGCTAGGCCGTTATTAACCTCGGCTCACTTATGCTACAGTTGGGACTTGTGTTGGAGATTTTGGGGATTTGTAATTTCTGGTGTTATGCTGTGGTATGGTGCGAGTTTGGAGATCGCCATCATTCTCGTCTAAGATACATTACTTTGATATTTTAAATAAAGAATTATTCTGGTGTTTGCATGCAGGTTTGACTCATATATTTTTATTGGGATTATCACTCTCATTTATATTTCATACTTTTTACTTTACATATTTAGTACGTAATTCGTACTGATCCCCTTCCTTCGGGGGCTGCGTTCATGCCTGTAGGTACAGACGAATAGGTTAGAGGTCCGTCTTCTTAGGATCCTCGCCTACCATTGAAGTGCTCCCTTGCCTCAGTCTGTTGGTATATACATGTTTTCTTAATCTCTGTACTTTGCATTTGTATATATATTCGAGGGTATGATGGGGCCCTGTCCCATCCCATAATTTAGTTCGTATGTGTAGAGGTCTGTGGATACATATGGGTGTGGCATATTGCATGTGGTATGACTACGTATGTATGATACATTTGTTGGGCGGTTCTACCGTAGCCGTTACCTTGTCGGCCCGTATACATATGTGTATAAATATTTACTGTATACTGGGGTTGCAGTTTGTAGGTTTAGTTAATCAGTAAAACAGAGGAAACTCTACGAAAATTTTGATAGATTCTTTAGCTATTATAGTTGGAAATCCGATTTAGTGTTTGTCTGGGTGCCCAATCGACACTAATCACGGTCCTTGGGTTGGGTCGTGACATCATGAATTATCCAATTTTACTTAGTTCTTTATAGTCCCCACAACCCTAGTGTGGATTTATCCTACTCATGTTATGTGCAAATGCAATAATTATGAGTTGAGAAAATATAATTGAACACTTACACAATAGAATTAAGAACAAGCAAATTCAACTTCAATAAGAATCACAAGTTTAAAGATGAGATTTAAACACAAGTATTCTCAAAGACTCTACAATATAATCTTATAATTTTCTCTCTCTAATTATTGAGTTATCTGAGTATTAAGCAAAAACATATGAAAAATAGTCTAAAAAACCTATTTATAATAAGTAAAATACAACTCCTAAATAAAATTGGAGAACTGGTTAGCGTGCCATACGAAAGCTATTTACGGGTCGTATTTAATTCCATGGCTCGTAATCGAGGTCTGATAGCTACTGAAAATTTAGACTTTAACTCTATGACACCCCTCTACCACTCGTAAAGTGATTAATGACCTGTAAAGGGGGTTTCGTCTTATGAAACTCCTGAAAGTCCAAGTCTTTGATCCTCAGGGCACAAACCATCTTCTACAACTCATTTGCATATTCGTAGAATAAACTTCAGAAAATATCCCCTCACTGGAATTGTTCATGAAACCACCCTACGCCCGATAGACTGATCTACAACCCGTAAAGGGTCTCATTTAACAACAAAAATCAGCAACTTCTGCAATTTTTCCCAAAATCAAGGCCAACCTGTAATCCTGCAAATATAAACACAAAAACACATAAAACCAACTAACATCGCATTGAGAACACACAAAATTCCAAGTTTTAAGCATAAAAAATATCGTATTTTTGCAGCACATCAACACCCTCAACTAAAAATTATTGCTTGTCCTCAAGCGATAGACTTAATCTATATAGATAGTACAGTAACACATAGACCTCAACCAAATGACATACATCACATAAGTCTTAACTAAGATACTCACACCGAATCTTCAAAACAAGATCAGATAACTATCTAACAATCCAATGCAAAATGCTGTATGTGACAACATAACTATGACAAGCAAGATATTTTCAACAGTCCACAATCATTGAACAAGTCTAGTGCTAACAATGCAATGCAAGTGCTCTCACAAAAAAAAGTCCCATATCTGACACTCAATGATATTTTCATGTATAACCTTGGGATATATGAAAAATCACTTATTGTCACAAAAGATATTCATGCATTATGTTTAATACCATGGGCTTGCCCCACTCCTCGTTCAGGTAGATGCCACACCTTGCGCTTATACGCATGATTCAAACCTTGAACTAACTAGACTAGGATCACTGTAGGATTGCCCTACCAACTCTATTATTTTCACCTTATTTCCTTTTCCCTATTTCAAGATTTTCTGAGTGCTTTCTTTTCATTTTTATCCTTCTTTCCTTATTTTTACACTTCATTTTGCTTTTTAGCTCACAACTAAGGCATCCTTATTTTTCTTGCACCAAGTACATATGATTTTCCCTTTTCCCTTTGTATTACTAATTCACCCCCTCAGTTTTGTATTTCACCCTTACACCGGCCACCCTCAACTTAGGCTTTTGGCCTATATTGAGGTGCGCACTATCCATACTCAAAACTAGGGCCACTTTTGGTAGCCACCATCAACTTAGGCTTTTTGCCTCAGTTAAGGTGCACAATGTTCAAGGAAGGACCAGGGCCAATTTTAGTATTTTAAAACTAAAAAGGCTAGGTTAATCGGGCATTCTCAAAGAATAGGTACATATTAGGCTCAAACATTAGAAACAAGGATTATATCATAGCTTTGGATGGTCATTTTAGGCTAAGGGGACAATTAAGAACAATGGCCTAAGATCCTTTCCTAATCCAATTAATTTACAATATCACTTAGAGTAATAGAGCAAGTTCTAAATTAGCACGAAACATATGAATCTAGCAAATTAGGCTCACACTCACATGTACTGCATACTAATCAACAAAAAACTCTCAGATCATGTTTTTATCTCAATATATCCTCACTTGTTAGAATGAACATTTTCACACACCTAAACATACATGATTGCTATCTAACTACTAATCAAAATTTTGGTGGGTATCCTTTTTCAAACAAAACACAAAAATATGCTATATGCTATAAGTATTTGTACTCTATGCTACAAATACTATCTAAACATCCTAAATATTCTGGTTCAACAGAAAGTAAATATCTATTGGGAAAAAGAACACATGCAAGAAAACTCATGGATTAAAAATTGGGGTAGTTATGGACTCAAGCTAATCAAAATTCACTATGAGTATACCCGTACCCCATTGAAAAAGATGTGCATTCTCCCCAATGCACTAAATCAAAGCAAAATAAAATATATAGGGATGAAAAAACATACATGGCGCCTAAGTGCTAGTGTGTGGCTGAGTCTGCCCACCCTCCTCCTATGGGGTAGTCTCCTCAGTAGTAGTGCTCTGTCTTGAGGGGCTACCACCCCTTACTCTAACTCTTGAGCCTGTCATCTCTCCTCTTCTTGTCTTGATCTCCTTAAGACAAGCTCGAGCTCCTCCTTCTCTATGAGCCTCACACGTAAGCATATCTCATTTAGCTCATCATCCTTTTTGTGGGGTCTCTTCCTGTGTGGGAAGACTGAATGGGCTCATTAGGAGTGGATAAATCAACCATCAGCACTAGAGGTATAGTTATTGGTAGTACAATTGGTGTCACGAGTGTTTCTGTCATATCAGCTCAGAGCTGTTGGATGTCCATCTGAATAGCCAAAAAGTCTAAAGGCTGAGCCTCTCGTAATTTGGACTATACCCTCTCCTTGAAGGCATCAATACTCCATGGTAGAGATATGGTCTGAAATAGTAGCATCCCCAAATGCCTGTATTCTACCCTCCAAGTTTGCAATGGCTTGGCGGATCCATGGCCTGATTTGATGGACAAACTGAGTGAACTTTGACTCAGCATGTGACAACCTTAATGCCAAGGCTTGTATAAATATGGTAAACACATAGACATACTCGGGGAAGTAGTCTATGAAATCATGGCCTATGGAATAGGAATAAAAGTAGGCCCCGCTCTCCTCATCTACCTTGGGTTGTAGGGGCTTTTCCTCAGTACTAGCAGTCATGTCATTGATAGTCTGTGAACCCTTAGAAGGTGGTGCTAGGACAAACATCTCAGGCATAGGTGGAGGTTATGCTTGTTGGAGTGCCACCCAGTTCTCTTCAACCTTGATCATGTTGGGATCCAATATACGTTGGGCCTTAATCAACTAGTCTAGCTGGTGTATATCTCCACCCTCGACTCTAGACAGAGCCAATATATCAAGCAAAGGAATGGGATTGAGGTGGACCGCTTCAGTGGGGCCTCATGAATTTGCTCTGTAATGAGGCAATTCCAGTCAATATCATTTTAAGCTAAGATGCTAGCAACCAAAAACTACATGCTCCGATTTTAGTGTATTATCAATAAGTATCGAGTAAATGCGTGAACAATAATTGCCCACCAAAACTTGGCAGGAAAATTGAGTGAAGCCTTGACAATAGGCTCCCAGAAGGTGGCGAGCCAACTGGTTTCGAACCTTGCTCAGCTATATACCCAACCACCCATCTCATCAAAGTGGTTCATCACTCTAGATCTTTCATCACAAGTAGGTCCTCGTCTACCCCATGATGTAGTCAAACTCTGCGGTGGGGATAGGGAACTCTGGATCAAATAACATCTAGTGGATAGTGGCCTCTGATATATCCTCCTGCTAGCCCCTCACTTTAGTCTCGGTCAGTCTAGGCTGAGCGAGGGGCTTCTTCCTCTTGTGAAGAGTGATCTGGATAGTGGCTGCATATGAGGCACAAAACTCCCGCACCATGATCAGGGAGTATCTTCTAAGTGCATGCTTGAGTCACTGAAGCCTATACTGAATCATTATGTCCTAGAGGCTAGCAACACTGTCTAGTCTATCTCATATGAATGGGGCTACTCATAGAAGGAGCGGGCTAGCTTGCCTCACTCTATCGACTGTACACCCTCCACATATACCTTATGTATGTTCTCAATGCACCACCAACTAGTAAGGGCATCTAATGTCAATGGTGATGATCGGGGTGCTGTGGAGGATGCTATCTCTGATCCATCTCCAGAGCCTCCCTCAGCGCTGGACTCCTCTCTAAATAGAGTCATCTGTGGTAAACCACTCTTGTCACTACCTCCCTCCTCAGACTGTGGAGTGTAGGCAGTGAGAGCATGAGTCTGCCTAGCTCTGGCAGCGACTCTATTCTTTGGTCGAGCCACATCTAGATCTGGGATGACATCCAGTACCTTTAGTGAGCCATTTAGTGTAGTGGACTTCTCATCATTCAAAGGCTCATCTCTGAGCCTACTCTATAGGGCCCGAATCTCATCGCATTTGGCTTTTGGAGAAGGTCTTGTCTGATGGATACTTAGGTTTCTAGAATCTTGCACGTGGGGTAATTACGACTCATAGAATAATCCATGGGCCATAAAAGCCACGCGTGGACAAGAAAACTCAATCACCTGAGATTCTAAGCCCATTACATGGACCCCAAATGACTTTTTCAACAAATATATTACCAGCACTGAGGCAATAACACACACACTCACATGATTTCCATACTACAATCATTACCGCTAACATGTTCTACACACAGACACCCCCTTAAAAGTGATTAAGCATGGTTTATCCTACAATTCTGACTGCCTATGATTGATTTCAACAAGATCATGCACCTATATCATCACCACCAATTCACAAACACAATATAACTATCAAAAACATTCAAACAAGGTCAAAGTGCCCTATTCCGAACTTAATCAATAATTCATACATGGGCAACCTAATTTCAACTAACACAAATTAAATTCAACATGGGTTTTATGTCCAACTACCATTCCCAACACAATTTCTAAATTAATCATCCAAAATAAGGCAAATTAAAGGTTTTAATTTAATTGAAAACTTACCAAAATTTTGTGATTAAGTTGAAGAAGATGAAGGAGGTGATTAGGCGCAAAACCCTATGCTACTAAAAACTTGCCAGAAAATAGGTGTACGGTTGCAGGCGGTGGCCAGATTCATGAGGGGGAGGGGTTGGTCAAGTTAATTTTGTAATTTAGGTCAAAAAAGGGGTCAAAATAATCTAAACCGATTATTTATACCTTGACTGGGTCAACTGAAAAGTCAATGGGCCTGGACTCTACGAAACTCTGAGTATGGGCCGTAGACTATTTTATGACCCATCCATGGTTTTGTAGAACATCCAAATATTAAATTTCAGGAATAGGTTTCCCGAACCAGTTTACGAGTTGAAAAGTAATTTACAGCTTGTAGAGTTGGTCGTGGAGACCTTGACACTTAGAAAATATTTTAGGAAACTTACTTGGGGTCCACGAGCCCCATTCACGACCAATAGTTTGATCTATTGATTGTAAAGTTTACTCGTGGTCTCTGGAGTGCATAATTTTTCTGATTACCAAATATTTATATGAGATGGGGTATGGGTCGTAATGTGTTTTATGGCCTATAGATTCAGTGATAGATACACATTATGATGATCTTCTCAACCAAAATTTTTGATTTAATCCTATACTTGCATTCTCATCATAGAATACACTGTTACCGTATATACAACTAGCCCAATGTCAAAAGTTACAATCAAAATACAAGAAAACAAACTACCTCTGAATCCAAAACTGAAAATAACCCTATAACTATACTATTACATCAAAAAACTTGGGTTTACTCCCAAGTAACGCCTGATTTATTGTCACGAAATGACTTGGACAAATTGGTTACTCAGACTTCACCAATTACCCAGATTTCACTCTCCAGATCATCTAGGTGCTTCATAGACTAACAGATATTGAAGACGAATTCTTCATTATTTAATCTAAACTTGAGTTTACCCACTTCAATATCTACTATTGCTCAAACAGTGGCTAGGAATAGTGTTTTGATGATGATTGGGATGTTAAAGTCAACTTCGTAATAGGATCAGAATATCTGCTGGAAAATGAATTTCTCAACTTTTACTAGTACATCCTACATATCCCCACAGGCTTATTCATTATCTGATACGCCATCAATAATCGTATACTAGTTGGAGTACGGGCTCTCAATCCAATCTTTTTGTAGACTACAAGGGGCATTAGATTAATGCTTGCACCTAGCTCACATAGTGCCCTTGCAAACTGCACATCTCCAATGTTGCAGGGTCTGGTGAAAGCACCTTGATCTTGTCCCTTCAGAACCAAGGACCTCGTAGCAATGGAACTACAATGATGGAGCTCTTGGGAGAGCTCCTAACTCATATTGCACTTTTTAGTGACCAAGTCCTTTATGTAAGCATACCATGGTATTTTCTTCAATTCCTCAATGAGAGAGATATTGATGGAGAGATATTTCAGATTGGAGAGAAAGTGCTTGAATTTTTCGTCCTCCTCCCTCTTTTTGATTCTTTGAGGGAAAGGGAGAGGAGGCTTAGAAATGGGCTTTAACTTCTATGGTCCATTAGCAGCTTCACTCACCCCATACTTTCCATGATCATCTCCTTCATCTGCATCCTTGGCTGCAACTATCTCGACTCGAACAACTTCCTCATTAATTGGCAGGGGAGGTGAATGGTGCTCTTGTAACCCCAAGTAGTGACCGTTATACACTACACGTCATTTTTAGGATTTTGAACTGTGTTGCTAGGCAGTGTACCCCTCTGATACTGATTAAGTTGAATCACACTTGACCAAACTATTGTTCCAACTATTTGACAGCCACAGAGTAGACTCTGTTTTCTGATTTATACTCAAAATCTCTGATTTCAGCCCCCTTAAAGCTCATTTTATGTCTCATCTTTCTTTGGCAGATGATCAAACATCTCCTTAACTCCTAAACTACTAGCACCTGCTTCATGATTATGCGGTGGCATATGAGGACCAACTTTGAAGCCTTCTTTGTAACACTAATCTGCATGTCTTTCTAGACCCCTATTGTTGTCATAATAGCCTCTACGGTTATCCCAGTAAGCTCCTTCTCTATTAAAGTTCCAATCATGGCTTCCTTGACCTTGGCGCTAATAATCTTCATTGGACCCTTGGGAGTTAGTCCGAAAACTCCTCGTCTGATCAACAACAAAACATGCGTCCTCATCCTAATATGGCTACTCATACATGGGTGAATGTGGAGGTTGATGAACCACTCCATTAACTCTCTCTTGATTTTAGTTCCTTATCACCTCCATACCTGTACGAATCTGGGCAAGATGCTAGATGATTTCTTCATTGATCATTGCTTGCTCCAGACCCATACTAATAACACATGAACTTTTAGTGGATGATCTATCACATTGCCCTATGCATGATTAGTCTTGACTACTCTTTTTATTCGCTCTGCGATCCTTGCAAATGGTTGATCCAAGAACATGCCCCCATGGACTAGTCAACACAGGCCTAATTATTTTCATCAAGGGCATGGTAAAAGATCTCCATCGAGGCATCATCAACTATCTTGTGGTAAAGGATGCTCCTCCGATATTTGGTGAATCACTCTCAAGTAGTGTTGATTGAATCACCAAATATTGTTCAAAGTTGTTGATAGTCCTTTTAACTTAAGCTTCTTTGATCTAGGAAAGTACCTCTCCAAAAAGTCCTTTTGCAAGTCTACCCAATTGGTAATCTAACTCTGTAGGAGCTCAGATAGTCATTGAAATGACCCTACAAAGTGCCTGAGAATGTGCCTCGAAAGTGACCGAAATTGTAGTTTCCATATATCTCAAAATCCATGCATGATATAAAAACGACTTCATATTCTTATCAAACGATTAGCAATTTTAATTTTCTTAGTGATGATTTCCAGAGAGCTTTTCGCGCCCCTGGTGCGACGTGGCAAGGGTGCACAGATGAAGGAATTCAATTTTTGCATCCTGTCCATGACGCGGACATGTATATTTTTCTGCCCAGTTATTTTTCTTACTGTCCAAGACTTTGAAGTCTTGGGCCTAAGTCTCCATCCCCAAATGCAAAAATACCCATACTTAATCACTTTTACCCTCATATCATTTTAAACATTCCCCAATACACATTCAAATACTTAGCCAAATGTTTTACTCCTAAACTCAAGTCTCAAAGCTCTCTCCGAATCTAAGGATTTCCTCTCAAGCTTCAAGTCTCCATCTTAAATCTTCATCAAGTTCATCTCCAAATCTAAGGTATATGAGTTTCTTTCATGTGCTCCTTTCACCCACGATGCCTAAGTTTCCTTTTTAAAAAAATTTCATGATCTAAAGTTGATTTACTCATGGGTCTTATTTATTATGAAAATCATTGCACACTATGTTGGGTTCAGGAAATTGTGACTGTTTGACTATGTTTTACTCATGGGTCTTATTTATTATGAAGGTCTATGGTGAGAATTGATGAAGGGTCTTGATGTATATTGTTTGAAGGTGTTACAAAGTATCCATTGATGGATTTACACTTATTTTTCTAGCATGATTTCACTGTTGAATTGCATGGTTTTACACTAGCATTACAAACTCTCTAAGTGTTTGATAAAATATCTGGTTATGGATTCTTTGAGGAATTGAAGGTCCAATATATGTCTTATGATATAAATGATTATATGATTATGAAATGATGATGGTATGATGATGGAAAAGGAATGAATGTGTATGATGATGAAAGGAGTATGTATCTCTCTCTATATCTATCTATCTATCTATGTATCTATCTATCTATCTATCTATCTATCTATCTATCTATCTATCTATCTATCTATCTATCTATCTATCTATCT
>JAOTQJ010112891.1:0-10990 GCA_025642045.1 Solanum sejunctum | reverse complement strand
CACCCCCTCAACAAGGTGTGGCCAACGTTCAATACTATAGATACTTCTCATGAATTCAATACATACATACAATTCTTTCATCATCATATAGTCACTTGACTCATCAATAACTCAAGAATCCTTAACCAAACATTTTATCAAACACTTGGTAGATATGTAATGCTAGATTAAAATCATGCAATTCAAGAGTGAAATCATGTGAGATAACTTAATGTAAATCAAACCACCAATACTTGGTAACACTGTTATGCAAGATACATTGAAAATCCTCATCAAATCCCATCATAGAACATAGGTTCATTGCTCAAAACATGCTTAACCAATCCGTATTTCATAAAACCAAAATATAGTTTATAATAAAATTTCATTGTAAGAAGTACCCATTGATAAGTCAACTTGAAAACATGCAATTTATATAAAAAAGAGGGTTGGGGACCATGAGTGAAAGGACCAAATGGTTGAAACCGACATATCTCAAATTTAGAGATTTTCTTGAAGAAGATTTGAATGAGAACTTGAAGCTTGAATGAATTTGTTGAGATTCGGAATGAGTTTGGGACACTTGATTTTGGGTGAAATATTTGGCTAAGTCTTAGAGAGGTTTTTAGGGAAAGTATTGAATGATATGGGGTTGTAAAATGACAAAGTGAAGGTGTTTTTATGCATAGGAAGGCTCAAGCGCAAGACCTCAAGGCCTTGAAATGAAACAGGAAAAACTGAAAACAAAATACACTGATCCGTGCCTTGGCCGGGTCGCGCCAGGGGCACGGATCACCACTATTTTTCGTTAACTATTAAAAATTAAATTTTCATATGGTTGCTCTAAAATTGGGGTTACACCCATTTCTCACTCAATTTTTCACCTAATCACGAATATGAAGTTGGATATTCGATATCAAGTATTAGTTTCGAGATATATGGAAATTAAAATTATAGGCATTTTCAAGGCACATTTTCTAGTACTTTTTGGGGTGTTTCACTCATCTTTGGCCATCCCTCCATGTTGAGGAGCTTGAGAAGAGGGAGGGGCCAATTGCTTCTTAAGTGTACAGGCTCTCCTTAGTCTTACTCTTGCTAGCGGCATTATTTAGAAGAGCAAAAAAGCATTTCTTAAGGGGAAAAGCCTTATTTTAGCATCTAAAGCATGATATAGAACATGAAGAAGTGAAAAATTTCCTAAAACTCCTTATATCCTCCTCTTGATAGTTGTGGCGCACTTCACAACCACTTGACATGGTGTCTTGGATTCTTGAGGACCATTAACAACCTAGTCCTCTGATACCAAGCTTGTCACGACCCAAGCCTAGGGCCTAGACATGACACCGCGAATGGGAAGTCCAAGATATCCCAAATAAGCCTTTTAGCATAGCATGTACATATCCTTAGTTGTGGAAGCAAAACTAAACAATAACAAGAGTCAATTATTCAAAAAGGAAGCAGGACTAAGCGAAGTCTTTCATAATCATAAAACATAAGAACAGTTAATCTCATAAGCATATACAAAAATAGTATCCAATAACATCTCTTGTTAAGAATGAAGCAAGGGCCAAGACACTTCCCAGGCATATCCTAATAATAATAAGAATCGAACATGAAGAAGGAATCTCAATATAGTATGAGTAAAATAGATATTATCCTTGGAGTTGCAGACTCACCAAAGCTTTCCTCAAGAACCAAACTAGCCATATGAAGAAGGATGGTCGATAGGAGCTTCGGTCCCTACATGGTAATACCATGCGGTAATAGTATATATATTAGTACTTAGAATGTACTAAGTCTGTGGGGTGCAATGCAACAAAGGCATAATATTCAACATACATACATATAGGCAATGAATGTAATCTCAATATGACATGGATGAGCAATGCTTATAATGAAACATGCATGAAAACCATTTAACTTGCATAATATATCATCCATATGTTGGAGGACACCTTAACTGACATAGACAAAGTGAGCTACTACATTGAATTTAAGGCATGACACCCTCTCCAAAAGGTGGTAAGGCATGACAACCCCTCGGTTAGGTGTGCTCTACTTGCCAAGGTAAACAAACATGATAACATGAACTAGATGGATCCACTAGCCAAGATCACTTAGGGAAATAATATAATTATATAGTTATACATAGTTTAGAGACTAACGACTTTACATAAGAACCCCTTGAGTTGAGCCCCCATCTTAAGCATCAAACAATGATAAATCTAATCTTGAAGAATACTTAAAATAATCTTAACTTTAATCATAACATGAATAACTTGTAAGATACATGACAGCATGACATGAGTAGCTCATTCACATGCTTTACCTTTACTTGTGTGCTTAACTTGAACATAAGGGTAAAAATAACAATCATACTTAATCCCTCAACTTAACATGAATAGCTGACTAGAGGGTAAAATCTTGAAATAGGGCTCAGCTTGTCACTAGTAACATCATAGATACTTTTTCATGAATTTAATACATGCTTGTAAGCCCATAATTATCATGAGATCACTTGACTTGTAAATCATGTAGTGGTTCATCAACAACTTAGAAATTCTTGTCATGTAATTTCATCAAATGAGAATAAAAACTGATCTTCATTCAAAATAAATAAATACATGATAAAACACAATATAATTTATGTTCTTAAGTTATAATAAAAAAATACCCATAAGTAATATAACTTGAAATCATGCAATTTTCATAAAATGAGAAGGTTAGGCTCTATGGGTGAAAGGACACATGGATGAAGAACCACATATCTAATCTTGAAAATTTCTTGGTGTAAACTTGAAGGAGACTTGAATCTTGGGTTGGGTCCTTGAAATCTAAAGTTGTTCTTGAGATCCTTGAATTGGAATTGAGGTTCGCGAATGTTTTGAAGATGTTTAGAGAGGATTGTTGGAAAAAATTGCACTGGTCTGTGCCTTAGCTACACCTGAACAATTAAAATTACTATGCACCCAAAGTGCGTCGCATCTTAGGTGCCCAGGGTTTTTAGAAATCGTTAATCAGCAAAGTTTTTTGCTACAGGTCTTATAAGATTGATTTATACATATTTTCCACTCAATCATTCCCCATGATCAAGAATATGAAGTCAAATTTTTGAAATCACGCATGGTTTTTATGATTTATAGAAATTATGATTAGGGAGTGTTCCAAAGCACATGAGGGGTATTTCAAGAAGGAAGTCAAGCAAAGACTTATTAGGTGTATATTGCTACTGCAAGAGTTTGACTTTTAAGTAAAAGATTTAAAAGGATGTGAAAACCAAGTGGTTGACCACTTATCCCGTTATAAGCAACATAGCACTTGTATTGAGAAGAGGGATATCTTTGAAAGTTTCCTGGATGAGACTGTTCTAAAGGTGACTACAACAACTTTGTGTTGGTATACTAATTTGCCAACTACTTGTTATGTTGGATTGTGTTGGAATTTCCCATCCATCACTAATGAAGTTAGTTTTTTTCGAAGTGAAAAAATACTTTTGGGATAAGCACTACCTCTTTGAAGAGTTTGGTGACAATATGATCTGGAGGTGTGTTCCAGAGTTATCGATGGAGGCCATACTAGAAGAATGTCATTTTTATCCAGTTAAAGGGCATCATAGATGGATCCAAACGACCTTAAAAGTTCTTCAAAGTTGATATTATTGGCCCAATCTTTACAAGGATGTATACGAGTTTGCTAACACTTGTCCAAGGTGCCAACTTTAAGGTCACATTTCTCGATGACATGAGTTTCCCCTTACCCATATTATTGAATTGCATAAATTTAATGTATGCAACATTGATTACATGGGGCCTTTTCGTCATAATCATCTTTTCTGGTCATGGTGGAACTTATTAAATCCAGCCTACAAATAACCTAACCAAAACCAAGTTACCTATCCTGAGTCACTAAAAATTACAATACTAACGAAGTACCAATAATGCAACCAAAACCTACCCAGAATGTGGAAGTCATCTGCATAAAACTACTATAGACTCGAGCACCAGGTTGTGCCATATGGCATTGGCAGGTGGCACCACATGGAACAACCTAGTGTTTCCACATCACGCATTCTCCTCCTTAACATTTTAGTCTCTTTTTTGCTTTTTCGGGCTTGTTTGTACTCTGACTTTTGCAAATTAACCATGTAACTCTAATAATTTTGATATTTCATATCCAATGGTATAGAGAAAATTTCCACCGGTGGTTGTTATGATTAGGTATAGGTTCCACATACTTATTTACAACTTCTAACAAAGCATTTGTGGGGTCAAATTGCTTCGACAAGTCCCCGGTGTCACGACCAAAGCCTATGACCTAGACATGACTAGTGAATGGGGAACCCGAAGGGACCTCAAACAAGCCTCATAGCATATCATTAAACATCCTTGGTCATGGAAGAAAGTAAAATGATAACAAGATATAGAAAATAGAGATAACAGGGCTAAGAGACATCTTTCATATCATAATCAACAAGAGTCAAAAGAGGATCAAAGTTCATAACATAGATACATAACATATCTAAAAACACCTCTACTACATAGATAAGAGTGGGGGTCAAGGCAAGCAAGCGGTCTCACCTTCATAGTCAAAGTATACAATAAGGAAAAGAGTAGCAATACATAGCATAATAACATAGACCAATATCCCTGAAGTGGAAGACTCACCAACTAGCTTGAGAGATATCGTACTAGCCTCGCGGAGGAGGAAAATGATCAAATAAAGCTCTGTTCCTACATGGTAAAATAATATAGGCATAGAGTATATGTTATTACATTTGAATGTAATAAGTATGTAGGATGCAATGCAATAACTGATAGGCAATATAAGCAAAATGCAATATCATAGTCAATGAATAGTACAATAACAATATGACATGTATGAATGATTCTTGAAGTAAAACATACTTATATAGAACAAATTACATATATATGAAGAGATCATCATCATAGACCAAGCACACAAGTACTAAGAATCCAACGCTTAGTACCCTCTTGGAGGGTAGGATGATCAAGGTGCGTACCCCACAATCGATAGATCAACTTCACACCCTCTATCATTGCTGTGAAGGTATTAATCCCTAACCAAGGTCAATGGACTTCTCACCATCCATCATACAAGCAAAGGTTTCAACCCCTCAACAAGGTTAATAGACTTCACACCCTCCATCATAGTGGTCAAGGTATCAATCCCTAAACAAGGTTAATGGACTTCTCACCCTTAATCATAGTGATCAAGGTATCAATACCTCAACAAGGTTAATGGACTTTGAATCCTCCATCACAGTGGTCAAGGTATCAACCCCTCAACAAAGTTAATGGACTTCACACCCTCCATCATAGTGGTCAAGGTATCAACCCCTCAACAAGGTTAATAGACTTTGCACCCTCCATAAAAGTGGTCAAGGTATCAACCCCTCAACAAGGTTAAAGAAACGTACATAAGAAGACTAACCATGAACAAATCAGGCATAAAAAGAATGCAATAATACATTTAAAACATTAGTTTCAAAAACTCAACATAAGTTTCAAAAATAGTCATGAACTTGTCAACACAAACATGAATGTATGCAAATGTCATAGTGGCTGAAACATAAGAACTAAAATCACAAAAAAAAGGATTTGACATCTTATCATAAGATTGAATAGAATGAAAGAGGTACGATATCACTTTTCCATCCCCATTCCATTTACCCTATAGACACTTTCGACTCGACGATGCTTCCAAAGGGAATTGACGAACACTATGCCCTTATCAATCAACTTCTTTAACCCTCCTATCCAATGCCTCCATTGGGACATCTTCTGAAGTCAACTTATCCTCTACAACACCCACAACGTCAAGGTTTTATAGCACTAGAGTCCAACATATCCCTTCAACTTAGAAGCATGAAGAACCGGACAAAACATAACTATATCCCTAGGTAATTCCAATCTTTATGCAGCCTTACAAATCCTCCTCTACACTTTATAAGGACTCACAACCCTAAACTCATTGTCAACCTTAATTACACATAGTCCACTTAGTACCTTGAACCACCATCTCCCCCTTAGGAGATAACCTCCATTTTACCATCTTTCCCCCAAAATATCCAACTGTAATAAGGCGGAATCAAGGCTTTGTTAATGTAGACCTCCTAAACCAAATAATATTTGTAACCATCATGAACACTACACTACCATTCTTAACTTCCTTTAACCTAACTCCCAATATAGCCAATCGATGGACCTCTTTAGCCACCCCTCTTAGCCACCATCATCAACATATGCTATTCTACTTAGAGTACTGACCACAAAATTAGCCTTACCAAGGAAAATAATGCACACTCATATCATAATTCATAAGGAGTTCTAGCCACCTTCTTGTTACGATAAACTCGCACCAATCATATCTAAAAAATAACCATTCATCCCCCAAGACTTCCAACACTACCCACAAATCATCCAACTGCTCTAAATAAATTGAAGCTTCACCACTAGAGGCAATCTCAAATATATCAAGGTAGGGTTTAATACCCTATTCATGAAACTCATAAACGTAGTCGGTGTACAAGTCAACCAAACAACTCCACCAATACTCAAATGCTCCCTTCAAGACCAAAAGAACACCTAGGGATACCACCTACCCTCATCCTCACTTGGGGATAAAACTTGAACCACAAATCAATCTTAGAGAAGTGACTAGCCCATTGTAGTTGACCAAATAAATCGATCATCCTTAACCATCATATTACAACCTTACATGTCATATGCTCATTTGAAGCATGATATGCATGAAACAAAGCACCTCAACTCCTCCAATCTAACAAACTAAGTTCAACCAAAATCAGAAGACAAAATCCTATGCAATAAGAACATAAAGCAACCTTTATAAGCCTTTCTATCACCATTCAACTCACATAACAAAATCTTACTAGCAACAAAAGGAATACTAAAAGGAATAGTGACACACCAAGCCCATCAATGCATGCACAATAAAGTCAAATGAAACTACAGCATATCAGTAACAACATTGGGTGTCATCCCCTCCTTGAGCCTCTTGATCAAAATACCACCTTATTCTATAAGTGAACCACCCTTACATATCTTTCGAGCATATAGACATTCAACTATCTTGTGACCTACTTCACCATAAACATAATAATCATTAGACTTTCTCATGCATAAGCCACCATGGTACTTTCAACACTAAGTATACTTAGAATTTATTCTCCCTGTATAGCCATCTTGCCACTTTGAGTTAGACACCCCATCATTAGCCAACCTTTTATCACCTACCTTACCCTTATTATGCTTGCGAGGATAATTTTTTCTCTTATGCCCCTCTTTGCCATAATGAACACAATTATTAGTATCCTTCTAACATAGGCCTCTATGAACCTTACCACATATTGGACACATAGCATCACCTCTATGTTTGAGACTTTGGAACATTCCTTCAAGACGGGCCCTTTTGGCCCCTCTTTCCTCCCTCTTACCACTCGAAGTCTCGGTAGCACTTACTCTTTGATTGAGTTGACTTTCCAATTTTGTCACCGCTTAGGTCATTACCTATAGAGCATTGCAAAACTTCACATTTGATACATTACCATCCGGAGTAGCTCGAGACATATCCTGAAATGTAATGGTTAGGGATTAGCAATAAGCCCTAGGAGACCTAAATATATCGCATGACACAGATCATAAAGAAGTGAAATATTTCCTAGAATACCTGATAGCCTCCTATTAATAATCGTGGCATGATTCACAACCATGAATAATATTGTAATCGATGCAGTGTGTTAGATGCTAAGGACCTAACAACCTAGTTCTCTAATACCATCTTTGTCATGACCCAAGCCTAGGGCCTAGATGTAACAGGTAAATTTGTAATCTGAAGGGCCCCTAAACAAGTCTCTTAGCATACCATTGTGCATTCTTGGACGTGAAAGCAAATAAAATAACGACAAGAGATAGTTAATAGAGATAACTAGGGCTAAGGGAAATCTTTCATATCATAATGAACAAGTCAAGAGAAAATGAAAATTTATAGCACAGATACATAACATGTCCAACAAAACCTTTACTACATAGATAAGAGCAAAGGCCAAGGCGAGAAATCAGGCTCACCCTTACAGTCAAAATATACAAAAAGAAAGAGAGTAGCAATACATAACATAAGAACATAGACCAATGTCCCTAAAATGGATGATTCACCAACTAGCTTGAGAGATATCGTACTAGCCACGTGGAGGCAGAAGATGATCAAATGGAGCTCTAGTTCCTACATCGTACCATCATATAGGTATAGAGTATGCGTTAGTACATCTGAATGTAATAATTATGTAGGATGCAATGCAACGATAGATAGGCAACATAAGCAAAATGCAAATCATATGCAATGGATAGCATAATGACAATATAACATGTATAAATGATGCGTAAAGTAAACATTCTTACAAAGAGCATATTAGAAATATAAGAATAGACTATTATCATAGACCAAGCAAACTAGTACTCAGTATCCAAGGCTTAGAACCCCCTTAGAGGGTAGGGTAACCAAGGTACATGCCCCTCAATCAGTAGATAGACTTCACACCCTCCATCATAGTGGTAAAGCTATCAACCCCTCAATAAGGTTAATGAACTTCTCACCCTGCATCATAGTGATCAATGAATCAACCACTCAACAAGATTAATGGACTTTGCACCCTCCATCATAGGGGTCAAGATATCAACCCCTCAACAATGTGAATGTACTTCACATGCTCCATCATAGTGGCCAAGGTATCGACCCCTCAACAAGGGTAATGGAGTTTACACCCTCCATTATAGGGGTCAAGGTATCAACGCCTTAACAAGGTTAATGGACATCACATCGTCCATCAAACCTGTCAAGGTATGAACTATTCAACAAAGTTATGGTCAACATAAAATACTATAGAGGCTTATCATAAAATTAACGCATATACAACATGCTTTCCTCATCATAAGTCACTTAACTCATATGCTATGAATTAGGCCTTTATCAACTCAAGAATCAAAATTTGAGCATTTTATCAAACACTTGGTGAGCGTCTAGTGCTACTTTATAGCCCATCTCCCCACAACTAGAGAAAGCATTAGTACTCTTCAAGCACGGACCATCATGGCCTCTACCACATCTTGGGCACCTAGTATAAGGAACCACACCAACACCAACACCACCTTTGGAACTTACTCCCAAAACGGGCCTTATTTAACTCACTACTCCTCCTATTACTTTTTGAAGTCTCGGGTGCACTCATTTGTCCATTACTTTGATCAATACCCATAGAGCATTACGAACCTACGCATTCAATATATCACTGTCCTGAGTAGCTTGAGACATATTCTAAAATGCAAAGATTAAATTAAGAAATAAGCCTTAGGTCACTTAACTCTATCACATGACATAGATAAAGAAAAAGGGAAATATTTCTTAAAATGCCTCATAGCCTCCCATTCTTAGTTGTGGCGCACTTCATAACAATTATTAGGACTTTAGTAGACGTGATGTGTTGGACTCTGAGGACCATTAACAACCTAGTTCTCTGATAACAAGTTTTTCATGACCCACGCTAGAGCCTAGATGTGACATGGCACATGGGGAACCCGAAGGAACCCCAAGTAAGCCTCTTATCATATTAATAAATATTCTTTTTGCAAAAGTAATTAAATACAATAAAAGTGTAGAAATAATGGCATAGGGACTAAGGGAAAACCTATATTTCATAAAAACATCAAGAGAGTCAAGATAGAGTCAAGCTTATAGCATCCTTATATATTTGTCCAACAAAACCTCTAAACATAGAACATAGCTAGAGATAAGATAAGCAACCGATCTTAGGCTCATATTAATGGAAATAGGTAATCTAAATATACAAGTTACAGTCTAAACATAAGCATGAAAGAATATGCATATTATCCTAAGACTTGAGGACTCACCAAAGACTTGAACAATTCGACTAGCCATGAGGATAAGAGTCGATAGGAGCTCTGGTTCCTACAAGGTAATATCATGTAGGCATAGAGTATGTATTAGTAATTTTGAACACACTAAGTATGTAGAAGGTAATGCAATAAGAGATATGTAATGTAATCAAAATGCATAAGCATACAATAATGAGTAGTATATAACAATATGGTATGCATGGAAGATGTTTGTGGTAAATCATTCTTATATAGAACATAATACATGTGTAAGGAGTGACCATTATTAGTGAATATCTAAGGCCTACCAACTTCTTCGAGAGGAAAATGAGCTACAAAGCCCTCAACTAGTTGATAAGGTATAAACCTTTCATCTTGGTTGAAGATGTACAAATCCCCCAACATGGTTGATGAGGTACAAACACCCCAACATGATTGATGAGGTACAAATCCCTCAATATGGTTATCAAGGTACAACCCCTCAACATGGTTGCAAGGGCTTACCACCTCCCAACACTATAAAGATAATATCATATACATACATTTAGTTCATCATCATATAGGCATTTAACTCTAAGACATGCATTGGACCTTCAATTACTAAAGAAATCATAACTGTATATGTTATCAAACTCTTGGTGGGTGTGTAGTGCTAGTATAAAACCATGAAATTGAATATTGAAATCATGCAAGAAAACATGAAGTAAAATAGCCCAACAATACTTGGTAATACAATCTTGAAAAATACATTGAAAGCCCTCACCAAATCACAAGAGAGATCACGGTTCTAAAGCTTAAAACATGCATAATCATAACAAGTAAATCATCTCAAAGTATTAAATTAAAAATAAGTAATCATGTATTTACAATCAAACTTTCATAAAATCCCTATATAGTATATGATTATAATCTCCAATGAATAATACCCATAAGAAATATGTAATTTTAATAGAAATGGAAGATTGGGCTTCATGGGTGAAAGGCACCCATGGATGAAACCCACATGCATTAGACCTTGAATTTCTTGAAATTGAGTTGTGAAAGACTTGAAGTTTGGAAGTGGGTCTTGGAATCCAAAGCTTGCT
>JAOTQJ010112870.1:0-10991 GCA_025642045.1 Solanum sejunctum | reverse complement strand
AAAATTAACATACTAACAATTACTACATAAAGAACTCTCTATAAATCCAACATAGTATCACAATGATCAACAAAACTTGATAGTTCCTTCTTATATTTTTCTTTTCTTCATCATGCTTCTTTAGTCTTTTCAGTAGTCTCAAAATTGCAATTCTAGCATGTTCAGTATATTTCATTTTGCACTATCTAAAAAATTTACATCCAACCTGTTTACAAATAATAAAATAACCATAAAAATTGAATCTTGAATATTAAAATTTAAACAAAAAAAATATTATATCAGACTCGACCATCTTCACATCCAAGAAACCAACAACCTGGATTATTTATGGACCAAGAAATCTTTATTATAGCTCTTTTTTTGCAATGACAAAAAATATTTGAATTCATTATTTATCAAAAAGGTAAAAAATATGTAAAAACAAATGGAGAGAAAAATGCTAAAAAGAAGAAGAAAGTGTATTTTAATTTAAAAATAAATAATATATATATAAAGACATGTAGTAGGGGTAAAAGGGTCAAATCATGCTTTCTTCACCATTGAGACGGTCACAAACGCCCACATATGCACCTCATTTAACGTGTTAAACATATGTTGTGTCAGGTCAACGAGTTGTGTTTAAATATTCAGGAATGGGCAAGTTGGAGTGCCTATTTGTGCACTTTGAAAGTTGGAGTTCCAACTTAAAATTTCGCTCCAAGTTTAGGGTCAAATTTGTATATTGTGCCTACTTTAAAATTATAATCATCTTCATTATGACTTATTTATTTGTAATATTTATTTATATGATCTCATTATTATTTTTTATTGAATATTTTGGTGTCTTCACTAATATCATATTTGAATTTCTTTTAAGAAAAATCTTAGATATTTGTATTTTAGTAGGACTAAAGAAATATTTGAATCATAAGTTAATTATATGCTTTTATAAATACGTTACCAAAAAATTAGAAAAAAACTCAAAAACACGAGAATTTAAACAAAGAAGTCTAAAAATCTGAAAAATTTGAAAAAATCCAAAATAATTCGAGGTTGAAAAACCCAAATTTTATGGATTTGGTTTGATTTTTATATTTAAACACTCGATACAAATAATTTAATTTAATATTTAAAAATTTCAAACCATCCAGGTTCATAAATGCCCCTACCAGTAGCTTTTGGTTGGGGAAGGGATAGGGAGGTATTGTAATGGGGAATAGGACAGAAGAGGGGCAAGTCTATCTGATTGTCTTGATTTGATTTGTACCAATATTGGTTCGATCCAATCTGATACACTCTGGTTCGGGGGAGGGAGAGGGGGAATTTTGAAATTTTTTTAACGTAATAGCTCTTGGGCTAGTTGTTGACATCTACTAGTGGACCCCATCCAACAACCATTTCACCCAAACACCCCTCCCCCTGGAAAAACTCCTTACCCCTTAAAAAGTTTTTTATAAGAGAAGTACTAAAAATATTCTTGAACTTATCACGAATTATTAGTTTCGTCTTTAAACTATTGATAGGCTTAAAAACACCTCTTAACTTAGCGAACTAAGCTAAAATACACCCTCGAACTTGATACAAATTATTAGTTTTGTCTCTAAACTATTGATAGGCTAAAAAACATCCCTCAACTTGCCGAACTAAGCTTAAATACACCCTCAAACTTGGCACGAATTATAGTTTTGTCCCTAAAGTATTGATAGGCTTAAAAACACCTATTAGCTTCATGTTTCTGTAGCTTATTAAATTTTGATTTGAAATTTTGTAGAGCTTTATTTGTTCCATACTTTTACAATCTCAAAATCTTCTTACGAGATTGTCATCCAACTATGAATTTTTTAATGTTGCTGCAAGTCACATTGACAAAAAAAACCATAAACGAAATAGGAAAAGAAAGAGAATCAAACAATTAAAATGATAATAAAAAATAGATCTTGCTTTGAGGTTATCATTAATGGAGGAAAGATTAAATGGGAAGAAGAAGTGTATTCTTGTAACTAAAAATTAAAAATAAAAGGGAATTGTTTTAATAAAAAATAGAGAAAATTAAGGTTGATGTGGTCTTTTTTAACATTTCACGCACTTTAAATAAATTATACTCACTTGTTATGCCATGTGATATGGGAGGGGTGTATCTAAGATTACTTTGTCAAGTCAAGCGGTATTTTTAAGCCTATCAATAGTTTAGGGATGAAACTAATAATTCGTGTCAAGTTTGAGGGTGTATTTAAGCTTAGTTCACCAAGTTGAGGGAAGTTTTTAAGTCTATCAATAGTTTAAGGACGAAACTAATAATACGTGACAAGTTCTAGGATGTTTTTAGTACTTCTCTGTTATTTTAATACCCCAAAGTTTATTTTTTAAATATATTTTAGTCTTATTTCTCTAATTATAGAAAAGACTCCTCCACCCTTCATTATTCACTCACACAAATCTTCTTCATTGTCATCTATTTTATTAACTCTCAAGTCTTCCATTCTCTATAAATTGTTAATTTTATTAGTTTAGAAGTTTTGGTAAATTATTTTGGAGTACCTTCAAGCTTCAAGTTTCATTTATTAATTTTTGGCGTTAATTAGATTATGCACGTCTCCTATTACGCAAATGTGCATTCATTCCCAACTTTTATCTATTTGTTGATATACTTTTTGCATTTAATATGTGCATTACATTTGATTTGCTTACTTTTAATATTTTAATATGAATTTTGGTGATAAAAATATTGACAAAAATGATTTTAAAAAAAATCATTTTTGATAGAATTGCTAATGTACTAACAGACGATTTTGTATCAGAAGAGAGATTAAAGTCGATAGTTCTTCTAAATCTAAATCAAAAATTAGACAAGGGGCTCAATTAAGAAGTAAATGAAAGATTGTATGCATGTCTAGCTTTTTTTGATATGATAGTAATATTCAATTAGATCATGAATCTTTAGAACCAAGTTCTGGTAATGTTGATGAAGAACTAGAATATGATAATGACAGAACCTTCTCGGTTAAAACCTGTTACAAGCTTCTTACCTCTAACTCAAATTCTGAAACTATGAAAAAGAACTACTTCTGGATCTAGAAAATCAAATGCTCAGATAAAATCAAATTCTTTTTATGGTTATGTCAGCATGAGAGACTTCCAACTAAAAGTTATCTCTATTTTGTAGGAATAAATATCACCCCCTTTTGGCCTAAGTGTAATTCTATTGAAACAGGAAAACACATCTTACTAGAATGTGTTATGGTCAGAGACTTATGGACAAAATTGGGGGTACAACACAAAAAAAATCAATTTATAAACTCAGATACTAATGAATGGCTAGAGCAGACTGCTAATTTAGATTTTTCAATATTCAAAACCCTTCAATGGAAAGAGGCTTTTCCATTCTACCTATGGAACATTTGGTTATCCAGAAATGAGCGAATCTTCTCCAAACTAAATGCAAATACCACTAGTATTAACCCTTTTATGAGAGCTAAAGAATACCTAGCCTTAATAGGATCTCATGAAAATAACCTCTCAAGAATTAATGTATATCCTAAATAGGAACATCGTTTGAAAGGTTTCAAACTCAACACTAATGGGGCTTACACCAGTGAAACAAGAATAGGAGGAACAGGAGGTGTTTTTGGGGATTGCACCGGAAGTTGAATAATAGGTTTTAAGGGTAGAACAAGAGCAACAACTCCAATACAATCTGAATTCAAGGTCTAAAGATAGCAATTGGCCACAAGCTTACGCCCCTAGAAGTTAACGTGGATAGCGAGCTCATCATTTCTATTCTGTACAAACCACCACTAAAATACAAAAATTTTGTTATTGATTACAGGGATCTTCTCCTTCAGTTAGGGAACACTCCCCCCTAGCCACATCTATCGCGAAGCAAATGGAGTTACAGCTACACTAGCTAAAGAAGGTACTAGATTGTACAGTGGGCTGTCATTAACTCTTTTTCAAATTCCTCCGGTGTTTGTTCGAGGAAGATTCGACGCAGGTAAAGGAGGAACTCCTTTTGTATGAAGGAAATAAGTTTCGACAGTTAGTAAAAAGCCATGTATTTATAATTTAAGTTCTTGTACTTTTAGACAATCCTCCTCAATTTTTGACCAGTAGAAATTACCTTCGCAGCTACTACGTAATGATGTATATTACTAACAACAACAATAATAACATACCCAGTAAATCCATAAGTGGGGTCTGAGGAGGGTAGAATATATGCAGATCTTACCACTATCATAGAAGTAGAGAGGCTGTTTCCTGGGAACCCTCGTCTTAAAACTCATAAGTAAGAACAAACTAGATATGACAAAAGGAGGAAAGGGAACAAAAAAGAGCGACTAATAATGACAGTATGTAAATATGATAAACTAACACATAATATAACAGGTAATGCGAATACATGACAACAAGTACCTGACCCTACCATTAGCCTGCTACTCTAATTCGTGACCTCCACTTTTTTCTATCTAAGGTCATGTCCTCAGTAAGATCAAGTTTCATTAGATCCTGTCTAATTACCTCCCCCAATACTTCTTCGGTCTACCTCTATCCCTCCGAGTATCTCCCAAACCCAGCCTCTCGCACCTTCTAACAAGATCATCGATACTCCTTCTTTGCATATGTCCAAACCATCACAGTCTCGCTTCCCTCATCTTTTCTGCCACCGGGGCCATCTCTAGCTTTTCTCGGATGGTCTTATTTCTAACCTTGTCACTGCTGGTGTGACCGCACATCCATCTCAGCATCCTTATTTCTGTGACATACAGCTTCTGAACATGTGCCTTATTAATTGGCCAATACTCCACTCCATACAATAACGATGGTCTAACCACCACTCTGTAAAACTTACCTTTTAGTTTTGGTAGTATCTTTTTGTCACACAATACTCCAGAGAAAAGCCTCCATTTAGTCCATGTTGCCTCATCACGATGTGTGATATCAACGTCAATATCGCCACTACTCTAGATGATGAACCCCAAATACTTAAAGTTTTCTCTCTTGGGGATAGGTTGAGTGGCAAGCCTCATATCAGAGTTTGCCTCATTCCTTTCCACACTGAACTTGCACTCCAAGTATTCAATTTTAGTCCTGCTCAATTTGAATCCTTTGGACTACAAGGTGCGTCTCCAGGCCTCTAACATATCATTAACTTTAATCCGAGTCTCATCAATCAGTACAATGTCATCTACAAAAAGCATACACCATGGTACCTCCTCCTCGATAGAATGCGTTAGCTCATCCATCACCAAGGCAAACAAGAAATGGCTCAACACAGATCCTTGGTAGAGTCCCATCTCAACAGAAAAATACTTAGAGTCTCCTCTCATCGTTCTCACCCAAGTTTTGGATCGATCCCTACATGTCCTTAATTGCCCTGATATAAGCCACTGGGATACCTTTCACCTCTATACACCTCCATAAGATATCCCTTGGGACTTTGTCGTATGCCTTCTCGAGATCAATAAACACCATATTAAGATCCTTTATTTTTTCCCTATATTTCTCTACTAACATCCGCACAAGATAAATTACTTTAGTAGTCGACCGTCTCTGTATAAATCCAAACTGGTTCTCCGAGATAGATACTACTCTCCGCACCCTCATCTCCACTACTCTCTCCCAGACCTTTATAGTGTGGGTTAATAACTTGATACCCCTGTAATTGTTACAGCTTTGAATATCTCCCTTATTCTTATATAATGGAACCATTGTACTCCTCCTCCATTCATCAGGCATTTTGACAGTCTTCATAATAGCATTGAGCAGTCTAGTCAATCACTCAATGCCATCCTTGACCATGTTCTTCCAGAAGTTTATCAGAATCTCATTGGGTCCGATCGCCCTCACCCTTTTCATCCGAGTAATAGCCCGTCTTACCTCCTCAACTCTGGACCACTTGCAATACCCAAAATCACGATGGTTTTCGAAACTTGCCAACTCATCCAGCTCAATATCCCTATTTCCTTTTAATTTAAGAGTTTATGAAAGTAAGCTTGCCACCTTACTTTAGTGGAAGTGTCATCCACTAACACCTTGCCCTCTTCGTCCTTGATTCACTTCACATGGTCCAAGTTGCGATCTTTCCTTTCTTTTAGCGAGCCTATACAATCTCTTGATAAAGGCGCTCAAACGTTGCTAACTTTGCATTTTTCACCGCCATCTTTGCTTCTCACTTGGCCGTCTTATAGATTACCTTAAGCTTTTACTTTTTATATTCATCCCTACACTCCAACCACTCTATGTACACAACCTTCTTATCTTTCACTTTACCTTGGACTTCGTCATTCCACCACCAATTGCCTCGATGTCCACCAGAGGTCCCTCTCGAAACCCCTAGTACCTCAGTAGCTACCTTTCTTATGTAACCAGCAATCGTGTCCCACATACTGTTCATATTATCTTCACTACTCCACACCTCTAAGTTTCTTAACTTTTCTTCCATCTCGCAAAGGAGTAAGGTCTTCCTATCTAATCCTAGGTTGGACATATATAACCTTCTTCTTCTTAGCTCTCTTGATCTCCATATCCATCACTAAAAGCCTATGTTGAGTGGAAATATTCTCACTCGGAATAATCTTGCAATTCTTACATAAGTTTCTATTGCCCTTTTGAAGAAGTAGGTAGTCAATCTGAGTCTTAGCTACCGTACTACGGAAGGTAATAAGGTGGTTTTCCCTCTTTGGGAAACACTAGTTAGTAATCACTAAATCAAAGGCTTTGGCAAATCTAAGAGAGACGTCCCACTTCCATTCCTCTCTCTAAAATCAAAGCCTCCATGAACACCTTCAAACCCGCCAGTAGTTGCCCTGATATGCCCATTAAAGTCACTCCCACTGAAAAGTTTTTATCACCGGTATGCCTTGCCACCTCATCCAGATCCTCCCAAAAGAGCCTATAGACTTCCTCATCTAGGCCTACTTGGGACGCATGAGCACTGATTATATTCACTACATGTCTACTAACCACGAGTATGATAAATATCATCCTATCATTAACCCTCCTAACCCCAACCACATACTCTCTCAGATCCTCGTCTACTAAGATACCTACACCATTTCTATCTCTAGAACCACTCGAGTACCACAGCTTAAACCTATCCACATTTCGAGCCTTGGTGCCGACCCACCTGGTCTCCTGAACATACGCTATGTTAATATGTCTCCTCTTAAGACACTTCACTAGCTCTACAAATTTCCCTGTAAGGGATCCTATATTCCATGACTCGACCCTTAACTTGAATAACTCTCAGTCTCCCTTACCGCCCATATCCCTAACCTTTGACCCCGCCGATGACATGACCTTAGACCACCATGAGGTCCCAACTCCAGTAACTAAGAACTAACTATAGACGATAAAGAAATTAAAATCCTATAATTCCCAACAGCAGCAATAAACACTAAGTAATATAATATCTCCTTATTTTACCAAAAAAAAAATAATGATGATGATAGTGATGATAATGATACTTCTGATGATGAAGAAGAAGAAACAAAGCAATTTACAACTACTAGTCTTGCTATTGAACTCCCCGCTTTCTCTCTCCTAGTACATCCTCAAAAATTCAAGACTAAATGTCCTTACAAATTTATTGTGTAAGAATTTATGACTCAAAGTAAGGATAAAACTCAAACTATTTATAAAAAATTTAAACATATTTTGAATCATAAAACTACAGGAGGGGGGAGGGAGGAGGGGAGGATGACATTTAAAAAATTATTTGATGAAATATTGTAAAAAAAGAATTTTGCAAGTTAACGCTAGCTATAGCTGAAATTATAAAAAAATGTTACTCCCCTCTTAATCATCTAGGAAATAGGAGGGTAACAACCTATCCCTGTCATTGTGGATATGTCAATTAAAAAAGAATTTAGGCCAAAAATCTTTCGAGTAGTAACTTAAAAAGTTTGAGCCTGGGTTAAACTTAAACGAAATCTGAGTCAAGTGAAATTTAGAGTAATTAGGTAATGGATTGGAATCTGAATTATGAGTTTGATCTATTGAGTTGATAGTCAAAACAATAAAGAACATGTATAACTTTATGAAATCAAATTCAGATGAATAGAACTGCTGAAAGTAATCATCATGGAGCAAAGGATTGATTTTAGAATGTCACAGTTTGAAGATGTGTTACTTAATGAAGATTTGGGATGTGAATTTTGAGTTTGATTCCATAAAGTCTATCATGGTAAGATTATTTCCACTATGGCGATGCCTTATGGGGGGATAAATGGCCACCATGGTGGGACAGTCACGAGCTTTTGTCAAAAAAGTTTCAAAATCATTTTTATTTCTTCACTTTGTTCTGAAGAGACCAAAAGTGACCTAGGGCAGTTTTTCTTCATTTTTTTTACCTATTTCTTCAATAAAGGTAATTTAATAGTTCCTCTAACTTATAATTTGATTTCTAGATCTTAGAATCTTGAAGAATTCTCTACGGGAAAGGTTATGACCTAAAATTAATGGTGGAAAAAAGCTTTAGTTGGGTGAAATGATCATAAAAGTGGCCAAGAGTTAATATTTTCAATAATCCGAGTATTTTATGTCATTGTTTGTTCATTCCTTAAAATTCTTATTGTTTTTAGACTAAAAATGAACCTTGGCATTGAAAAAGGGGAAAGTTCCAATTCCATTAAGATTTCTATGGCTTGCTTCGAGGTAGATAGTAATTTGAATCCACATTTGTGTTATTCATGTGCCGTCAAAATACGACACTTTCAATGCTTTAAACATAAAATTTTGTACATTCTCTAGCGATGTTAGTAGATTTGATGTGTTTTTATCTTGATTTTTTAAAATTATAGGATTCCGATAATTTTTGTAATGATTTTGCATAAGTTGCAACTTTTTGTTGATGTATAAGACCATCTACGCTTCGTGGTATGATCTACGAGCCATACATGGGGTTCATAGTCCTGAATCAGTGAGGGTCAATTTTGCTGAAGTTGAAATTATAAACTTAAAAAACTCTGCCGTGCACCACCGCCCCCTCACCTCAACATCACTGGTCGAAATCTTTTGCGGCCTTGGATAGTAGAAATCGGTAGGAAAAAAGTAATATTGAAGCTCTGCCATTAATAAAAGTTGTACTTTGCTTTAAAATTTCTTTGAGTGATTTAGTTTGTTGATATTAGGGTATATATAAAGAAAAAAATGGAAATCCAAAAAGAAGTAGGAAAAGGAAAATCATAAAGATTTGACTGCGTTGTTCATCAAGTAGTTTCCGTGATCAATTTTTGTGTATCAACGAGATTTCTAGAAAAGAAAAGTAAAAGTATCCGACGTAGGAAGTGACATTAAGGACAAGTGAAAAAATAAAAATTATCTTGGGACCAGGAGTAGTAGTATTTAGGAATCTTAGCCTTTGATAAAAAAAAAAAAAGGAATCTTAGCCTCTCTACGTAGAATATACCCTAAGTATTAATTTTTTTAACGAAAAAATACTTTCAAAAAATAGTTGTGTGTTCTCTTTTACATTTACTAGTACCAAAAGTTTATGCTATTACGGATTCAATATAAATTATTTTTTAATTTCAATTTATGCAGTATCGATATATTTTGTCTATATATTTTAAAAAATATTGTAAAATTATAATTGAAACACCGGAAGAAATATTATGAAGTCGTTGAAATAGACACGTCAATACGTAGCTGCCTTGAAAGGATTAAATTAAAAAGCACACAAATTATTTTTTTGGGTCACCGAAAGTTGCTCAAGCAAGTAACGAATATAAATTATTTTTTAGACTCAATTTACGTGACTTTGATAGATTTTTTTAATGTATATATTTCAAAAATTATTGTAAAATTATAATTGAAGCAGCTAAAGATATATTATGAAGTAATTGAAGCAAATACGTCAATATTCAATTGTCTTGAAAAGATTAAGTTAAATATTAGCCCCATATAATTGTCACACCCCAAGTCCTGATAGAGCGGACTGGCACCCGCTGTCGATGAGGCTTGGGAGAACCAACCAGTAACTATGCTCTTTATATACATATCATAAGGGATTTCTACCTTTAACATACTTTAAAGTAGATAGACAGTGATAGTAAGCCAAAAGAAAAATGCATACGACTAGGCCGTTGGGGCCACGCTGTCTAAAGTATGAAATATAACTATACTTTAATTTACATAATCTACAAAGCCTCTGAATAATAGGAAGTATCAAATAAGGGTCGGGACAGGCCCGCCTCGACTGACTGTAAAATATAATCATAAGCTCTGACGCATATACAAAGCTCCGAAGCAACCTGCAGCTTGGTGACACCAGCTGAATATCTTGAACTCCTACTGGGGAGATCTACTAGCACCTGTACCTGCAGTATGAAATGCAGGTCCCCCGAAAGGGATTCAGTACGAGATAATGTACCAATATGTAAGACAACAAATATTGTGTATGACATAACAACTCAAGTTAAACTGTACACTGATGTAGCATAAGGACCAACTTTAGTAGCACTGTCGGATCATATACTTTATGTTCTTTATATTACTTTACCTTTACTGTAAAATCTGTGCACAACTATAATACAAATGACCAACTGATCAGTGGTAGACTGTATTGGATCGTCCCTATGCTAGGTTCTTACGAACACCTCGGGCTACCACCCATAATACTATATCGGGATCGTCCCTATGTTAGGTTCTTATGAACCCCCTCGGGCTACTACCCATCATACTGTATATTTTATCTTTCAATTACTTTTGAGATAATCTTTTGGTGGACATGATATTGGAGCTATAACATTGTACATGTAGCATATGACATGAAAATAATCATTCAAGATAACATGGCACTAAAAAGAGGATGAAAATAATCATTCAAGATAACATGGCACGAAATGCGTATGAAATGAAATAACTCATAAACTTGGTTTAGCATAAAAAATTCTTATGCTTGGTATCCGTGTATGTACATAGATTTAAAAATGACTATATATATATAGGAGCATATGAACATTTCAAGGGTGGATATATGGCTTTTGTCATGTTAGACTAGATAATTACTTTTA
>JAOTQJ010112829.1:0-10993 GCA_025642045.1 Solanum sejunctum | reverse complement strand
ATAATATGTTGGCACTTAAATATAACTTATTATATTTAAAAAACAAGTTGTGTTTTAATCTGTATCTCACTTGATTACTTTTTCAAAGTTTTGATCAAAATAAGTTTTCAAATATGAAAAACTCATTTTCAAAAACTAACAAAAACATCTTTTAACTACATACCCAAATACTATTTTGGGTATTTTTTGACAGATAGACGGGAAAGACTAACTAACACATGCTTTTGAACATTGGATTCATGAGTCTTTTGGGGGTTTTCTTTTTTCATGGATGCTTTTCTTTTTTATGTAGCAATCCTATTTATTTAATCTATTGAGAGTTTGGATTATAATCATTGTTTAATCTGCTGAAAATATTAATAACTTTTTGAAATAAAAAAATAAAAAGAAACTTGTAAGTAGAAACTAATTATAAAAGGCTTAGTGAAAGGTGATTATATTGTGCTAATCGATCCAACAACTTAAAGAGCAACAAATTCCCTTCTTCAGTTTATTCGTTGGATTTTCTTTAAGATTTAAATCACAGCATCACTATATCATCATCAAATGTACTATAGTTTGCTATTATTTTTATGACGGCATTGAATCATGTAGAGATCACAATGCTGGAGTCAAGATTTTTTATTAAAGGAGTTTGAAATTGTAACGACCCAGACATTTTAACACTTCATCGGACTAGAAATATGTCATATTTTTGGCAAAATTTAGATCAAGTGTCACCTCAACGGAGACTACACGGTCTGTGTGAGGTCACATGACCCATGTGACCTCCAGTGATGTGATACTTGGACTTAATTTTGGGTGTGTGGCCTTGGCATGGAGTTTTGAGCTAAGAAATATCACACTTGGAATATACTAGTATGAAAATAGCTCAAGAAAGTAAAGCTTAGCTCACTTACCTCAATTCAACAACTCACAACTCATCTAAATAAAGATGCAAGTTTAAAGTAAATCATTCTTTAAAATAGACTTAGTATAGAAATAAACTCAGTTTAAAAATATTATGATCATTCAATGTTTTATTAGGAGTTTCTCTTTACCGATATGCAATCTCACTACCTTTAGTTGGTGATGCACAATGAAGATGACGTCGTTGCCACGCCGGTCCTAAACTTGCCAAGGTAAAGGACTATCAAATCTCTCATGGATCCATAGTGAATGTCCATCTTTTGGGACATGAGTCATCAGAACATGTTGCACGACTATCCTACGCTAGCAATGTAGTTCTGTTGGTTATAGTTGTTATATACTTGCTCCCGACTTGGTGCTCGATACTCCTCCCAAGAGTAAAATATTAACTCATCAATCAACTCAAATCTCAATAATACTCAATCAATCAACTCAAATCTCAACCTCATTAGGTTATCTCAACTTAGCTCATCTCAGTTTCTCATCAACTCAGTCAATAAAGAAAATCAATCAGACTCAACTCGAACTTAGATAGTCATTCAAATTCAGTCAATTGGACTCATCATGTAGTGCAAGTAAAATGTATAAAAGTACATATGATTAAAATGGAACATGCTTCTCATGCTCAATTATGCTCAAGTTACTCAACTTAGGTAATCACACTTAAATCTCAAGTCAATCCATGTACAAAGTTTCATAAAAGTAATGTAGTTTCGGGTTCATGCTATCAAGTATAGAATTTTATCTCAATTGCATATCAGTAGTTATGCAATGCAACAAGTACCTCATATACCATCATAAGAATTCACAATAAAGGCAGTAAGTAATAGGATAATAGGATTTTCCAAATCTCAACTCTTATTCTAAATTTTGACCCAAGTAGTTGAACGGGCATGGGAATGAATGTAGTTTCACAGATTAGTAAGCCTTACATACCTGTAAATAGATGAAGCAATCAAACTTTACTTGGTACTCACGTTTGAACTTGAATCCCTTGCTTTCCCCCCTCCTCTAGTGCTCTCAAGAATTCCTAAGCTTGAATGAATGGAGAAAATATGTTTAGGATTTTTTTAGGACTTTAATGAAGTAAAAAATATCTAAGGATTAGAATAAAAGGGATGGGAATAGATAAAAATACCCTTCTTAAAAATTGTCAACAAGATCTACGAGACCCCATCTATGGGCCGTAGATATTTTTAAAGGCTGTAGATGATCTCTCGTAGGTAGGGTGTCCAAAAGTTTGATGTTAATAGAATTTGGCATAGAATCCACAAAACCTTTTTTACAGGTCGCAGATACTTCTATGGGCTATCTGATAAGTCGTAGTCAATATATTGAAAAGTTGATTTCTGGATCACCAACTCACGAAACCTAATTTATGGGCCATGGATTATTTTATAAGTCGTATTTGGTCTCATACATGCACCTCAGGATAGGAAATTTCACCAAGTCACCTGGGGATCTACGAGGCCTTATCTATGGGCTGTAGATCACTCTATGAGATGTAGATGCCCCTCGTGGTTTCTTCAAGTGATTTTTCTCAATCATTTTCCCAGTTTTCTCTAATGTATCTTCTCAAACAAGGTGAAAATAATTAGGGGGTGTTACACTTTACAAGTGACAAAGAGAGGTCAGCTTCTACCTTATATATCTATCCGTAGAGGGGTACGAGTTGCAAAGTAAAAGTGCACCCTTGTCTTGAAATATTTTTACTAGAAATTGATTTGCATTTTTCATTATATGTATGGATGGGATATATAATTCTCTGGTAAAAGCATCTCAACACCATTAATAAACATTCTCATAATAAAATCTCAACCCCAATCAAGCCTCATAGCATATCATTACACATCCTTGGTCGCGGAATAATTGAATGACATTTGAAGAATCGAAATAAGGGAGAAAGGGTCTAAGGGAGGACTTGTCATAACATAGAGTCAAGAGATATTAGAATCAACACATGGCATAAATACATAGCTCTATCCAACAACACCTCTACTACATAGATAACGGCAGGGGCCAAAACATACAACCGGGCTTACCCTCATAGTCATAGGTAAACGAAAAAGATAAGAGAATCTTAATACATAGTTAATAGCAACATAGACTAGGGTCCCCAAAATGGAGGACTCACCAACAAGCTTAGAATAGTATTGCCTAACCACGTGGAGGAGGAGGATCAACTCGGGCACCAGTTCCTACATGGTGACATCATGTAGGCAAGAGTATGAGTTAGTACATTTGAATGTACTAAGTATACGGGATGCAATACAACAAGGAATAGGCCTCATAACCAAATGCGTATCAATAGACAATAGGCATAATATAGTAATATGGCATGTATGATCAATGCTAGAGCAAAACATGCTTGAGTAAATTATGGTAGTATAAAATGTCATATACAAAGAAGATACCAAACTAGCTTTCCAATCTTGGTTGTTTGATGATGGTCACACCCCAATCATCCTAGGTGGTGAAGTATAAACCACTCACATGGTTGATGTTGGTCACACCCCAATCACCCTAGGTGCTGAAGTATAAGCTCCTCACATGGTTGATGAGTACAAACCCCCAACTTGATTGATGATGGTCACACCCCAATCATCCTAGGTGATGAAGTATAAACCCATCACATGGTTACCTGGGCTCTTATCCCCCCGGATTGGGCATGTTCTGGTGCAACACTTTATATAGGATTCATCGTAAGCTCTAATGCAATACCTCAGGCAGGAATAATCATGTACATAGGTTTATTTCATCATCATAACATCATTCATGTCATATCTCATGTTTTGGACCTTCAATTTCCCAAGAAAGCATGACCGGATGTTTTATCAAATACCTTGGGGTGTGTAATAGGAGTAAAAGAGCATGCAATTTAGAGGTAAAATCTTGCAAGAAAATTAGTAGTAAATCCTTTAATTAATACCACAAAACACTTCAAGATATCCATATCAAAATTCCTCATCAATTCCAATATTAGATCTAAGATTTGAAGCTCAAAACATGCTAAAACAACCATAATTTCATGAACTAAAGTCATTGTCCAGTAAATTTCTCAATAGACAAGGCCCACATGTAAAATTAACTTTAAATCATGCAATATTCAACAAAAGAGGGTTTAGGGACCATGGGTCGAAGGATCCAATGGTTCAACACCACATACCTTAGGTCTAGAGTTGCTTGGAATTGATATTGGGAAGAAAGGAGGCTTGGAAATGATCTTGGAATCCAATCTTATTCTTAGGTTTCCTTGAAATTGAATTAGAGCTTTCTGGATACACTTGAGAGGATTTGAGAGTGTGATTGATATGAGAGTAATGAAATTGGGTCCTTAAGATTAGAGTTTAGGTCTTCTAGGAAGGTTAAAATAGCTTAAAAAATCAAAAAAGATTATTAGGATAATTAGTATTTACGAAAATACCATTAGTGAACAGATATAAAAAATGGCAAAGTGTCATCACACTAGAGACTTCACTAGTCTTATGGCACTCCGCGGGTCGTGTGGAGTGCCCGTGTAAAGTGCCTTAGTGAAAAAAATGGAAGTTGGGAAATTTGGAAAAAGTGACGTCTCGTCACTTTGACGGCCACTTTCACAGACCGTTTAGTGTTACACATACCGTATACTGGTCCTTTCCATGTCACAAAAACAAGAAAATGTTGTTGGACACCACCTGCCTAGGTAACATGGCCCGTACCCCTTCACAAGAGCCGTACAAGACCACACTGCCCGTATGGGTGCCCGTGGGGCTTTACTGCACGGGAGGGTCTCACGAAAATGGTCATAACTCTTTCATCCGATGTCGGAATGAGGTACAACTAAGTGCGTTACAAAGATAACTCAGAGGGATTTCATTTGACATGTTTTACGCTACCTAGTTCCAAATATTCTAAGAGTTATGCTAGTTTAAATTTGACCTTTATATGAAACAACACCCAAAACTCAACTTGGAGGTAAGTCTTGAACTTGTTTAGGTACTAGGAGTGTCGCATGAATTTAGTACACCCCCAACCTAACCAAAATGAGGCTTGAAACATGGATACACAAGAGCATAAATTTATGGGGTGTCACATGTATAATCTTTACATTCTTTCTCAGTTTTAATGATTTATCTGATAAATATACTCTATAAAAAATATATATTATATGATTATCATGGAGCTATCTTGTACCTTGTGGAATGACAAGAAGTTCTTGTGGGGATTATTTTACCACATCAGACAAGACACAGAAGGATGTGTTGAAGGCACAAACAACAAAGTGTAGGAAAACATGGCATTGTTTTCTCGACAACTACTTTCAGAAATGGCTTTGATTTCTAGCTTTTCAATGAATTTGTTGGTTGGCTATGTATAATAGGACAACTACATTCACGACATATGTGTTTGTCTAAATTCAGTAACTTTGGACATAGTCCTTTCTAGCTTTATGTACCATTTATTTTAGTTCTGGTCATAACAATGTAACACCAGTTCTTCAGAGATTGTTTTGTTTTCATATTATTCTTTGACTTTATCTTTGTTGACAATAATTCAACTATTTAACTTGTATGTTTTTGTTTATCTCATATTATAAAAATTGAGTTGATATATGTCTTAATTTTTGACTGACTTGAGATAGTTGAATGCTATCATAGTTAAAAGTCAAAAGGTCTAGAAACTCAATGACACTAGGGGATTTAGCCGTCTTTAGTTTCACTTCTTGTTGTTTTGTCTACTTTTTATAGAAAAATAGATAAACAGAAGTTAGATCCTTTTGATGACCTATGTTGAAGGGATATCTATCTAATTCGATCCCTCTAGGGGGGATGATTGGGGATCGAAATTAAAATCTTAGATCAAAACACTATGTATGGATCATAAGCCAGATGACGAAATAGGAAGAGTCTTTTTTATTTTTACAAAATGCAAGCAATTGGTTGAAGATCACAAGACGTTTTGAATAAAAATAGGACATACATCTGGATTTAACTGACTTGGGATAGTCGAGTGCCATCACAATCAATAAAAATTGAGTCATGATAATCACATGAAAGTTTGAAGTAAATCATACTTTTTCAATATACTAAGTATACGTAAACTCAGTTTAAAATATCATGTCCAAACACTGTTGCTTAGGATTTCCTCTTAAACGACATCCAATCCCATCACCTTTAGTTTGGTGATGCACAACGAAGGTAACATTGTTCCCACGCCCATCCTAAACTTGCCATGGTAAAGGATAATCAACTCTCTTATGGATCCACAGTAAATGTCCAACTTTTGGGACATGAGTCGCTAGAACGTGTTGTACGACTATCTTATGCTGACAATATAGTTCTGTAGGTTAGAGTGGTTATTTAATTGCTCCCAGCTCAATGCTAGATGATCCTTCCAAGATTAAAACATAATCAACTCATCAATCAACTCAATCCTCGTTACTCAAATAATCAATCAAATCTCAACCTTATTAGGTTATCTCATCTCAACTCATCTCAGTTACTCATCTATTCAGTCAACAAGTGAAGAGAATCAAACTCAACTTAGACTTAATAGTCAAACAACAAGTGAAGAAAATCAAATCTGAAGTTTGGACAAAATATTGTATTTGGAGCAACCATCTATGTTCCATTCTAGGTACTATTAGCATTGTAGTTATTTTGCATGTCATCAATTTTCTCTTCTAAGGCAACATCATGATGGGTAGCCCTAGAGTACTACAATTTTGTGGTCTTCTCCAATTGGAATACTCAGATCTCATAGCAGCAACTTTAAGAGATACCTCTTTCTTCAGAGTCCTGATCAGAAACAACTTCTTGTAGGACTATAATTGATCGAGAACACATTTCTTTGCAAGGGGTATCTAGAGCTAAGGCCCATTCTATTTTTGAAATTCAACGTTTAAGGTCAGAAATATGAGGAAAATCATTAGCTACATTGTGAAATTAGAGTTCCGTAATTATTGTTCTAGGGATATCAGAGGGCTTGAATAGAGCTACTGAGGAGGTAGAAGCCTCAAAAGGCTTGAAAGAAGTAGTTGGTGCAGGCAAGGACGGTCTTGACACTAGAAATTCTCCAAGAGCATGCAAATACTTATTAGTATAATTATTTTTTTCAATAATATTTCTTAGATCTTATTTGGTAATGACTTTAGATTCAGACCTTTTTTTAATAGGTGCCACTACTATAGAGCTATCTGCAAATAATATTATAAATCCTTATGATGGAGGAAGCTTAGAAGTTAACTCTCCTCAATTAAGGGTTTTCTAAACTTTTGAAATGTTTATTGATTTTGAAAAAGGATAATCTAAGAGTGGTAATATGCATAAGCGTCAAACCATTCAAAGAAATGAATTTATTTTTGGACAGAGTTTAAAATATTGTAATAAATTTCTTGAAGATCTTTTCTTTTGTTATGTTTAAAATTATTGACAAACTAAGGTCTCTTCAAAACGTGTTTGGATGATTAAAATTCTTGTCTAAGTTTCTCTTTTTCAATTTGAAAATCTTATATCAAAACATCCAGTTTCGCACATAAAGATTAATAGGTAGGGGATTTCAATGGGTCATCATTATCATTGATCACAAGGGTTTCCACAAAGTAGCTAGTTTGAAAGATCTTGCAATCAAAATCAATGATTTTAATCTTTGTAAGTCCTGAAGAAACAGAGTGTCTCATTGTTTAAGAAGGGATAGACGAGGAGTTGGAGACTCTTTCGCTATGAGATCTTTGAAAACAAATTGAGACAGTCCCACTAGAAAATTGTTCGATCTGGGAGATGATAGTATTAGCTGGGTTCTCAGCCAGGGTTGCATCCTACAACAACCAGTTCTAAAGTAAGGAAACTTGATTCCAAGAGGTAGGCTTAGGCACAAAAGATGAGATTGATGGAGATCTATTTTCAAGAGTATAGTTTCACCTTTATAGCAACTTCTCATAGCACCGATTTTAAAGGCTGAACTCATAGCTTTAGATTGGACCCTATAAATGATTGCTATGGGGAGAGACCCAGTTTTGGTGTTGTAATTGGAATTCTTAACGTTCACCATCAAAGAATCTACGATATTCATATCTTTGAGAGATACAGTAAAATTTGGGAAACCATCAAAATAGATTAGACCACTACAAAGACTAGTTTCTACCATTCCAAGGAGAGATTAATTTAAATAAAAAAAATTTTGAGTCCCTAAGAAAAAGAAGAAGAGAAGTATCTAGACCTTCTCTAGAAAGAGGGTTAGCGGCAATCTGGACTAGCCCAAAGTGAAGATAATTGTATTTTCGTCTATATTTTTCTATAGACTTGGGGTTGAAAAGCTTGATATACTCATGATCTTACTCAAGACAGATCGTTTGTTCAATGGTGGAAAATGGTAGTCGCTAATAGAATGCTTAGCCCTTCAAAAAATTTCATCCAAAAAACCCCAATATATATACTCATTTTATAAGTTTATACTCACAGACACCCGATCCTGCTTGTTCAAGCCCCACAAAGACAAATAAACATAATGCCATGTTACCCATACCATAGTATGGATTAACAGGATAATCTCACCCAAAGATTGGGGCATACACCCAGCCAAACACAAAAAACTCTCCCAACCTGTTGAGCCACAAAATTACAATTATGGTGACTACCAAAATGCATGGATGAATGCATTCACCTTCCAGAATGATGGTGGAATGCATTCATAAGTATATATATGTACTTATATAGGCAAATTCCCCATAAAAATATACAACTCTAGCCTAGTTGACATAAGTATACAATTTTGATGCATCTCTAGAAGGTTCCTAGCACTGTTAGGGAATAATTTAGTTGTAAGGTGGTTACTTCAACGACTACTAGTTTTTAGACAAATTTTATAGGATTAATTTTATGCTTCTTTTACTATTTCAGAAACCTATATAAATAGTGAAAAGTCTTTGTATAGAGAAATACAATAAAAAAAATTCTCAAATATTTTTCTTAAATTCTTTCAAAAGAAGAGTACAGAGTGATTGGCAAATGGTTGATCTTTGACCTATTTAAAGCCCTTCCCCGAGAAAAATTCACCTTTGAGCGTGTAATTAGAGCAAATTATTTACATTCATAGACCATTTTATAATTATGCTCTCATAATTAATTGTAATTAACATCCCCATATATGATGCAGATATAATATTAACATACTGAATGCAGTATTACGGAAGATTAAGTACAATCTTATATTATACCGATATGGTATTAATATACTGACGGATTGTTAGACAGAATATATTTTATTTGGAGTTTAATAAATAATTTATAATTTTAATAATTTTTTCTTGATTTTTTTCTATTTATTTCTTAAACAAGAGCTCAAACCCATATGATGTGATAGGATATCAATATAAAAGATTAAAAAAGAGTGCAATCTTGAATAATACCGATATGATATTAATATATTGATGGAGTATCACAAAAGATTAAGCTTAGTCTTATATGATACTGATATAATATCAATATACTAATGATGTATCACAAAGAGTTAATTCATAATAGTAATAGGAGTTGGACCACAAGGAGTTGGATGAACATCCTTACCCTTGTTGTGATTATATGGGCAATCCATTATTTTGTGGTCCACTTACCCAGAACTATAGCAAGAATTAATAGCCCTCAAACATGGGCTTTCATGACCCTTACCACATCTTGGACACACAGGTCTAGGCATCACACTACCACCCTCTTTGGGCCTTGGGTAGTCATTGACAAATCTCCCACTAGGAACATAAGAAGACCCTTGGCCTTCATATTTCATATATCTCAAAATTTGTGCGTGATATTAAAAATTTAACTTCACATTCTTGTTTAGGGGGTCAGATTGAGTGGGAAACGGGTGTAATCCCAATTTAAGAGCAACTGTAGAAAAATTTGAAAATCGCAAAAATGCGATTTCCAGAGACAATAGTGTATTTTGGGCACTGGTTTTGTTGTCTGGTCCAAGGCTTTTGGGTATTGCACCTAACTGTTCCTATGCATGAAAATGCCTACACTCAGCCTTATTCCACCCTCATATCATTAAAGACATTCCCAAATACACTTTCAAACACTTAGAAAATATTTCATCTCCTAAATTCAAGTCTCAAACTGATCCGAATTCTAAGGCTATCAATCAAGCTTCAAGTCTCCATTTGCAATCTTCATCAAGCTATTCTCCCAAGCTAATGTATATGGTTTTCTTTGACCCATGATACCCAAGCTCTCTTTTACTTAAAATTGCATGATTTAAAGTTGATTTATTCATGGGTCTTATCTATTATGAATTTCACTGCACACTATGTTAGGGTTTATGAAATTGTGACAGTTTTAGCATGTTTTGAGCTATGAAACCAAGATCTATTCAGAGATTAGATGAAAGGTTTTGATGTATATGGTTAGAGGGAGTTATCAAGTATCTATTAATGGTTTTAAATTGAATTTTCTAGCATGATCTCATGCTTGAAGTGTATAATTTCACACCAGCACTATACACCTGCCAAATGTTTGATTAAATGTCAAGATTATGATTTGTTGAGGAACTGAAGGTCCAATGCATGTCTTATGAGTTGAATGATTATATGATGATAAAATAAATATATGTATATGATGACAATGAAAGGAATGTATGTATATTATATTATCTCTATATTGTTGGGGATGACCAAGCCTCTCTCAGGAGGTTGTAGGCCCGAGAAACCTTGTTAAGGGGTTTGTACCTCAATCGCTGCACTCGAGAGGTGGCAGGCCCATGTAACCTTGTCAAGAGGTTTGTACCTTTATAACCTTGTTGGGGAATTTGTACCTCATCAACCTCATGATTGAGTTTGTACCTCAGGCACTTCTCCAAGGAGATGGTAGGCCTTGGATTGCACTAATAGTGGTCACTCCTTACACTTGTATTATGTTCTACATATAAGCATGATTTTTACTTCAAGCATCATTCATGTCACGACCCAACCCAGGGGCCGTGAATGGTGCCGATAGGACACCGCGATAACCACTTATACTAAATCTTTGCTTAAGACTGCTAAGGAATTTCACAAAAATTTTGACAGAGTTTTCTCTGTTTTATTGACTAACCCACCTGCAAACAGCGAACCCAA
>JAOTQJ010112818.1:0-10994 GCA_025642045.1 Solanum sejunctum | reverse complement strand
TAAAGCCCATTCCTAGGCCTCATCCTTCTGGACTCTCAGAGAATCAAAAAGAGAGAGGAGAAAGGAAAATTCAAACACGTGCTCTCTATGCTAAAGCAGCTCTGTATCAATATCCCTCTCATAGAGGCATTGAGAAGATGTCAAGGTATGTGAAGTACATAAGGACTTGGTCACCAAAAAGCATACTGTGAGTCAAGATCTCTCCCAAGAGCTTCAATATTGTAGTGCTATTATTACGATATCCTTTCAACAGAGAGAAGATCCAGGTGCTTTCACCATATAGTACATCATTGGAGATGTAAAGTTTGCAAGGGAACTATGTGATCTTGGTGCAAGCATAAATTTAATTCTCCTTGAGGTCTACAAAAAGCTTGGATTTGGGGCCCTTACTCCAATTAGCATGCGATTATTGATGGCAGATCGCACAATGAAGAAGCCTGTAGTGATACTGATACTATATGATGTGTTGGTAAAAGTGGAGAAGTTCATATTCCCTATAGACTTTGTGAACCAGATTGCGAGGTTGACTTTGATGTCCCAATCATCATGGGAAGACCATTCCTAGCCACTGGACAAGCCTTAGTAGATATAAAAGTTGGTCAAACTCAAGTTTAGATTCAATGACGAAGAAGTCGTCATCTATATCTGTCAGCCCATGAAACATCTAGATGAGTTGAAGAGTGAAGTCTGGGTAATTGGCAAAGTTTGAGTAACCAATATGTCTAAGTCATGTTATAAAAATAAATGAAGCGCATCTTGGGAGGCAACTTGAAATAACCCCAAAAAGTGCCCAAAAATGTGCCTCGAAAGTGCATGGATTCGTAAGTTTCATATATCTAAACATTTATTCTTTATTTCAAAAGTCTAACTTTATATTCTTATGCAGGGGAAAAAGTGAGCGAAAAATGGGTTTAACTCAAATTTTAGAGCAACTGTATCTAAGTTTGAAAATCCCAAAAATGTGATTTAGGAGGGTCAATTTTAATGGGGCGTATCTCTTAGAACACAAAGAACTGGGTAGCCCACAACCTATCAAAATAAAGATCTTTGAGTTAGCTTTCCAACGCACTTGGTTTCACCTCATTTTAAGTTCGAAAGAAGAATTTATGCCCATTTTCATAAAACCTGTATGTGCTAAAATGCAAATTTCAGTGAGTAATCAGCGTGAGCAAGATTATTTTGGTCCTATTTTTTTTGACTTTAGTCCAAGACTTTCAAGTGTTGGGCCTAAGGGTTCCCATACTTGAAAATACTATACTTAGCCATATTTCACCCTCATATCATCCTTAACATTCCCCAATATTCTCTCAAACACATAGAGTCATATTTCACCATAAATTTAAGTCTAAAAACATAAGAGCAATCTTAAGGATTTCATTCAAGCTTCAACTCTCCATCACCATTCTTTCTCAACTTCATTTCCAAAGGTAAGGTATGCAAGTTTCCTTCATAGGTTCCTTCCACAAATGATACCCATGCTCTCTTTACTCAAAAATTGCATGATTTGAGGTTGAAATACTCTTGGGTCTTATCTATTATGAAAATCACCGCACACTATGTTAAAGCTATGTAAAGTTGTGACTGTTTTTCTATGCTAAACTATAAATCTTTGATATATTGTAAGTTTTGATGAGAAATTTTGATTTATATTACTTTAGGGTGTTTCAAGGTATTGATTGATGGTCTTACAATGGATTTTGTTGCATGATTTCATCTCTATATTTTATGGTTTTATACTAGCATTACACATCATCTAAGTGTTTGATAAAATGTCCCAATTTGGTTTATTGCGAAAATGAAAGACCAAAGCATGTCATATGAGTTGAATAACTTTCTGATAATGAAATAAATGTTCATATGAGTTATGTTTTGAGGAGTGTCTATGTTATTATAAGATAACCACCGTGGTAGAAGGTGTGATGTCCATCGTCCATTGTTGAGGGGTTGATACCTTGACCAACTAATTAGAGGTTGGGATGTCCATTAACTAACAAGAGATTGATACCTTAGCCAACTAAATGAAGGGTGGGTTGTCTATTAGTTGGCAAGGGGTTGATACCTTAGCTACCTAAATGGAGGGTGGGATGTCCATTAACCGACAAGGGGTTGATACATTGGCCACATAAATGGAGGGGGTCATATCAATAAACCATTATTTAGGGGTTAATACCTTAGCCACCTTGATGAAGTGTGTGATGTTCATCTACCGATTACGAGGTATATACCTTGATCACCCTCCAAAGGGGTGCCAAAGCTTAGATTCTAAGGACTAGTTTTCTGGTCTATGATGATAGTCTCCTTCTACTTATGTACTATGTTCTATATAAGCATGTTCTACTTTAAAGTTTCATTCATACATGTCATATTGTTATTATGTTATCCCTTGCCTATGATATTGCATTTTGACTATGGTGCCTATCTCTTGTTACATTGTATCCTACATATTTAGTATATTCAAATGCACTAATGCATACTCTATCCCTACATAATATTACCATGTAGGAACCAAAGATCCATTTCGTCATCATCATCCTGCATATGGCTAGTAGCTTCCGTTTAAGCTATTTTGTGAGTCCTCATGTCCGAGGGCAATATGAATGTTCTTATGTTATGTATTGAAGACAATCTTTCCTTTTGGTATACTTTGACTATGAGGGTGCCCGGTTGTTTTTATTGGCCCCCACTAAGTTCTATGTTAGAGGTTTTGTTGGACAAATATGTATTATGCTTGAGCTTTGACTCACTTATTTTATTCAAGCTATTTAAATATGAGTCTCTCTCCCATAGTCCCCAATTTCCCCTTATGTATGTTTTTTATAATGAAATATCTTACTTCCATGACCAAGGATGTATGATAATATGCTATGAGGCTTATTTGGGATTCCTTTAATATCCCCATTCACCGGTCACGACTAGTCCCTAGGCTTGGGTTATGACAAAGATTATATCAAAGTACTAGGTTGATAGATCCTCAAAGTCCAACATAATGCATCGATTAGAGTCTTATTCATGGTTGTATTGTGCACAACAACTATGAGTAAGAGGCTATGGATGTTTTCTGAAAGTTTTCCTTCTTCATGTTCTAAGTCATGCTATAGAGTTGGAGTAAGTCTTCCCCCTAATGAATGTTCTTTGCTATAGTAGATCATGTCTAACACTCGAGGAAGAAGGACCCAAACTCCCTAAGAGCAACCTACCAATGGTGAATTTTGGGATGCTCTCACTATGCTTGCCCAAGTTATGGCCATCCAAGTTAACCAAGGGGCCTAAGCCCCTCATGCTACTCCCCAAGAGCTAGGGTAAGGGACTTCATGAGGATGAATCCTCCGGTGTTCTATAGTTCAAATGTAGATGAAGATCCATAAGAGTTTATTGATGATGTTTACAAGATTTTGACTGTCATAGGTGTTGGGCTGTGTGAAAAGGCAGACTTGACGGCGTACCAACTCAAAGAGGTAGCCTAAATATGGTATGATAAATGGAAGGGGGAGAAGGGAAATGGCAATATGTTTCTATAGGAGGAGTTTAAAGTGGCCTTTCATAATTGATTCTTCCCACTTAAGCTTAGGGAAGCTAAATTGGTAGAGTTCATGAACTTGAAAGAAGGTAATATGAGTGTGAAGGAGTATGCTCTCAAGTTCACCCAACTTTCAAAATATTCTCTTCAATTTTTGTCTAATGCAAGGACTAGGATGAATAAATTTGTGATGGGAATCTCCGACTTGGTGAGTGACGAATACCGGTCCGCTATGTTGATTGGTGACATAAATTTGTCCCGAATGATAACTTATACCAAACAACTGCAGGAAGAAAATATGAGTAAGAAGAGGGGTAAGAAGGCCTAGAGGGCACGTTTTGAAGGAAATGTTTAGAGCTTGTGAATCATTTTGGGGTAGTGTTGCAAGTCTTGGAGGATAAGAGTTTACTTGCTAAATATGATAGCTGTGCATTGTAGATAGCAAGAACTTGGTTAGAATTCTTTAAGGATTATGATGAGTGCAAATTATTTTTTCCCGATAAGGCTAATGTTGCAATTGGTAATCTAGGTAGCCAAACATTTGTTATTGATGGTGGCAAGGAGGAAACTAGTGGGGTCCATCAATTGGTTAGATTGGAAGTTAGGTTGAACGAAGTTGAGCATGGTGGTATATCATTCTTTATGGTTCTAAAGCTTCTTTGGTTAAGATGTCTAGATTAAGCAAGGCCTTAATTCTGCCTTATTAGAGTTGGAAGTTTTGGGTGGAAAGATGGTAGAGTGGAGGTAGTCTCCCAAATGGGAGATAGTAGTTCGTGGCGATAAGTAGGATAGGTGTGGTTAATGTTAATAAATGAATCATGGTTGTGAGTCCTTATGAGATGAAGAGAGAAGTTGGTAAGGTTGCATAAGTTTGGGGATTGCCTATAGATAGGGGTTTGGTTAGTCTGGTTCTTCATACTTCTAGATTGATGGGGATTTATTGGTGGCTCTAGTGCTATAGGACTATTTGAGTTTGTTGGTGATATGGAGGACAAGTTGGCTTAGGGGAAGGCCCCGGTGAAGGTATTTGATGGATGAGTGTAGAATTTTATTAATGAGGATATGATATTCATTGAGGCCCTCTTGAAAGGATCGTCAAGTCAAAGGTGTCTCCAAGGAAGCCAAAATGGTCTTATAGTAGTAATATTCATACCTCATTCACTCTAATCAAGCCTAATATAGTGAATAAGTTCTTCATATGATTCTATGTCCTATGTTTCAGCCCATATGTCATTCATATGCATTCATGTTTAAGTTGGCAAGTTTATGATGATTTTACACTTATATTGAGATTTTGAAAATAGTGTTTTAAATGTAATATTGCATTCTTGTTGGGTCTGATCTCCTTATTATTACTCTTCCCTTGTAAGTTTCTTTGATATTCAGGGACGAATGTCCCAAAGGAGGAGATATTGAAACGACCCCAAAAAGTGCCCAAAAATGTGCCTTGGAAGTGCCTGGGATTGAAATTTCCATATATCTAATAATCCATTCATTATTTTGAAAATCCAAGCTCATATTATTATTTGGGGGCAAATTTAAGTAGGAAATGGGTCTAACCTGAATTTTAGAGCAACCCTATCAAAATTCAAAAATGGCAAAAACGCGATTTATGAGGGTCAACTTTGAAGGGGCATATCTTTTAGTACACAAAGAATTGGATGGTCCAAAACTTACCAAATTAAAGCTCTTTGAATAAGCTTTCTGATGCACTTAGTTTCACCTCATTCCAAGTTTGGATGAAGAATTTATACTCATTTTTGTAGAACTTACATGTGTAAAAATGTAATTTCTAGAGAGTAATTGCGACGCAGTGTAGTGTTATTTTGGTCCTATTTTTTTGACTTCAGTCCAACATTTTAAAGTCTTGGGCCTAAGGGTTCCCATACTTGAAAGTACCTATACATAGCTTATTTCACCCTCATATAGTCCTTAACATTCTCCAATATTCTCTCGAATACTTAGACTCATATTTCACCGTGAATTCAAGTCCCAAAACTCAAGACCAATCTTCAGGATTTCATCAAGGATTTCATTCAAGCTTCAAGTCTCCATCTCCATTCTTTCTCAAGTACATCTCCAAATCTAAGGTATGTGGGTTTCCTTCATGGGTTCCTTCCGCACATGAAACCCAAGCTCTCTTTACTCAAAAATTGCTTGATTTAAGGTTGATCTATTCATGGGACTTATCTATTATGAAAAGTACACACTAAGTTAAAGCTTTGTAAAGTTCTGACTGTTTTGCTATGTTTTGAGCCATAAATCTTGGATCTATTATAAGATTTTGTTAGGGGTTTTGATGTATATTGCTTGAGGGTATTGCAAGGTATTGATTGATAGTTTTACAATTAATTTTCTTGCATGGTTTCATCTCTATATTGCATGGCTTTATACTAGCATTACACACCATCTAAGTCTTAGATAAAATGTCCAAATGTGGTTTCTTAAGGAATTGAAGGTCCAAAGCATGTCTTATGAGTTAAATGACTTTAAGATGATAAAATGAATGTTCATAGGAGTTATGTTTTGACGAGTGTCTATGTTATTATAAGATTATCGCCTTGGTAGAGGGTGTGATGTCCATCAACCATTATTGAGGGTTTGATACCTTAAACACCTAATTGGAGGGTGTGATCTCTATTAACCAGCAAGGGGTATCCTTAACCACCTAAATGGGGGGTGGAATGTCCATTAACCAGCAAATGCTTGATACCTTAGCCACCAAAATTGAGGCTAGGATGTTCATTAACCAGTGAGGGGTTGATACCTTATCCACCTAAATGGAGGGTGGGATGTTCATTAACTGGAAAGGGGTTGATACCTTGGCCACCTTGATGAATGGTGCGATGTTCATCTATCGATTAAGGTGTATATACCTTGATCACCCTCCAAGGGGGTGCTAAACCTTGGATTCTAAGGACTAGTTGCTTGGTATATGATGATGGTCTCCTTCTACTTATGTACTATATTCTATATATGTATATTTACTTTAAGGTTTCATACATACAAGTCATATTGTTATTATGCTATCCCTTGCCTATGGTATTACATCTTGACTATGTTGTCTATCTCTTGTTGCATTGCATCCTGCATACTTAGTACTTTCACACGTACTAATGCATATTCTATGCCTACATGATATTACCATGTAGGAACTGGAGCTTCATTTGGTCATCATCATCCTCCACATGGCTAGTGGCTTCCATTCAAGCTAGTTGGTGAGTCCTCATGTTCGAGGGAAATATCTATGTTTTTATGTTATTCATTGAAGACTATCTTTCCTTTTTGATACACATTCACTATGAGGGTGAGCCCGGTTGCTTGTCTTCGCCCCTGCTAAGTTCGATGATAGAGGTGTTGTTGGGCTAATATGTATTATCCTTGAGCTTTGACTCACTTATGTAATTTAAGCTATTTAAATATGAGTCTCTCTCCTATTGACCCAATTTCCCCCTTTTTATGTTTCTTATGATGAGCTATTTTCCTTTCGTGACCAAGGATGTGTGACGATATACTATAAGGCTTGTTTAAGGTTCATTTGGGTTCCACAATCTCCTGTCATGTCTAGGCCCTAGACTTGTATTGTAACACAACCCAAGGTGGAGATTGGCTCTTAGGCACCTAGGTATACTTTTAACTCCTTATGTTCTATGTTGTTTTGATTTTGTGCATTAGGGATGATGCACATCTTTTTCGATTAGGTATGGGTAGTTTTGTGCCTCAGTAGAAGTCTGAGTAGGTTGGGTCCAAACTACTATAATTTTTTATCCTAGGGTTTACTTGCCTGTGTTCCTTTTTCTTGTTGATATGCACTTTCTGTTGAACCATCACGTTTAGGATGCTTAGACAATATTTGTGGCACATAGTACCAAAACTTGTGGCATTACCATATTTTTATATACCCACCAAATATTTTGATTTTAGACAACAATCATGCATACCTAGGTGTCTGATAATATCTGTTCTATTAAGAGAGGACACATTAAGGTAAAAAGCATGATCTGTGAGTCTTTTGTTGATAGTGTATACAGTGAAATGTGAGTGTTAGCATAATTTGGTAAATTCATATGTTTTGTACTAATTTAGAACTTGCCTTGTTACTCTAGGTTAGATTGTAGATTAACTCAATTAGGATAGGATCTTAGGCCATTATTTTTAAATGGTCCACTTTAGCCTAAAACTGATTGACCAAAATGATGATATATCCTTATTCCTAATATTTGAGCCTAACATGTACCTACTCTTTTAAAACAGCTGATTAACCTAACCTTGTTAGTTGTAAAATCTTAAAAAAAAAATTGGTCTTTCCTTGAACATTATGTACCTTGACTTAGGTAAAAAGGCTAAGTTGATGGTGGCTGGTATAAGGGTGAAACACAAAAATAAAGGGGTGAGTTAGGAATATGGAGAAAAAGAAAAATCATGTACTGTGTGAAAGAAAAAAATAAGTGATGCCTTAGTTGTAAGATAAAAAGAATGGTGAAGTGTAAAAACAAGGCAAAAAGCTGAAAAATAAAAAGAAAGCACCCAAAAAAGCTTGAAATAGGAGAAAGGAAGAATAAGGTGGAAATAGCGAAGTAGGTAGGGCAAAGTATTGAAAAATGCAGTGTCAAGGAGGGACTTTATTCATTACTTTACAAAATATCATACCAAAGCCCCCTGAGGTTACGTTACAAGCCTAGAAAGTCCCAAAGTGATCCTAGTCGTGTTAGTTGAAGGTCCGAGTCATGAGTATAGAGGAAAGCCTATATATGGTATTAGACATTATGCATGAATATCTTTTGTGAGGGTGAGTATTTTTGCATAGTCCCAAGGTTAAACATTGAAACATCACTTAGTGTCAAGTATGGGACTTCTTTCTCTGAGGGCACTTGCATTGCATTGTTAGCACTAGACTTTTTCAGTGATTGTGGACTATTGAGACTACATTGATTGTCATAGTTGTGTAGTCACATGCACTAGTTTGCATTGATTTTCTAAATAGTTATATAATCCTATTTTGACAAGTTGGTGTGGGTATCTAAGTCTGAGACTTGTATGATGTATGCCATGGAGTTGAGGTCTGTGTGTTACTGTATTGTCCATATAGGTTGAGTCCTTCACTTGAGGACAAGCAACAATTTTATGTTGAGGGTGTTGATGTGCTACCAAAATACAATAATTATTTATGCTTAAAACTTGAAATTTTGTGTGTTGTCAATGCGATGTTAGTTAATTTTATGTATTTTTGTGTGTATATTTGAAGGATTACAGATTGGCCATGATTTTGGGCAAAGTAATAGAAATGTTGTAGATTTGCTATTATATTAGACCCTCTATAGGTTGTAGACCATTATAAGAGCGGTAGGGGGGTTTCGTGAAGAGTTTCCGTGAGGGGCTAATTTTTAAAGTTTATTCTACGAACATGCAAATGAGTCATAAAAGAGGATTCATGCCCTAAGGATTAGCGAAGTGGACTTGCAAGAATGTCATCAGACGAAACTCCCTTTATGGGTCATAGAGGGATATCTTAGTGATGAAGTCCAAAATCTAGCAACTGAGTACAAGACCCCGATTATAGGCCTTAAACTTCAATATGGTAGTAAAGAGCTTTTGTATGGCGTGTTGACTAGTTCTCCATTTTGTTTAGGATTTGAATTTAACTATCATAAATAGGTCTTTTAGGATTTCTACATAAGTTTGTTTACCTAGTACTCAGAGAACTCAATATTTAAAGAGAGTGAAACGACTACAAAAAGTTCCCGAAAATGTGCCTTGGAAGTGCCCAGAATCGTAATTTCTATATATCTCAAAATACGAGCATGATATCGAAAATTGAACTTCATATTCTTGCTTAGGGGGCCAAATTTAGGGGGAGAAGGGTCTAACCCCATTTTTAGAGTAACTGTAGCAAAATTCAAAATTTCAAATTGCTCGAAAACAGTATGTGCGCATCGGTGGCGCAATGTGCCACAGTGTTATTTTCATCCTTTTTTCAAGTTCAGTCCACGACTTTTAAGTCTTTGGCCTAAGCTCTCCGACACGTGAAAATACCTATACTTAACATTTTTTCAGCGTCATGTCATTCAAAATATTCCCCAATAATCATTCAAACATTTAGCCTTATATTTCTCTCAAGTTTCAAGTGCCAAAGCCCTCTCCGTGTAACACGACACATTTTTACATGTACTAACACTATGTGAATAAATCTTGATATGGCTTGGTCAAAGTAGTGTCAATTCGTGAAAGTACTTGATTCTCATGTTAATGGATGATATGGGCGTCTAACGCTTATGAGAAATAAGAGAATTATGGTGTTTGTATGAATTAATAATCTAATAGGTGATTCATCTACTTGCTTAGCTTAAATTGTTATCAACTTGGAGATGATGTTCGATATCATATTCGTCCAAGTCCAATTTTGGATAAAGGTTATATTAAGGGTGTAATTTTAGCCCATGATTTAGCATCATAAGTGGACCTTATTTTCAGTCCAAGAAGAATGAAAGAAGAGACCAAGTATATTCCAAACTACTTGACTAATTGGGGCCAAAAAGTGGATTAAGAGGAAGGATGGAAATTAGCAGCCCAAGTCCATTAGAATTTGATGCCCATTTGGCCCAATTTTAGTGACTAATATGCTGAATCTTTAGTCCAATATTATATGGTATTTGGTGGTCAAAAGGCCCAAGGAAAGTAGTCCAAATGAGCCCTTTTAAGAGGGGATTATAAGCATCAAATTTCAATCCCTATTTTGACTTAGAAAAAATTCAGCTTTCCTCATTTTCTCTCTAAACGTTTCTTGACCTAGCAGCAGCAACCAAAGGATCTTTTGGGATTCTTAAGGAGGATAGCAACATTGAAGACAAAGGTAAGTTTATATATTTGTGTATTTGTTATGATTCCCTCATGAAAATCAAGAAGTAGATTATGATATGCTTTGCTGGAAAATTCTGGATAGATTGTGTCCAAAAAATTGCTGCACTCTTTTCTTTTGATTTAGTGATTTATAAATGGTTTGTGGGTTGTATTATTAAAAGAATTTTATGTTCTTAACATGATTTGAGTTATAGACATTACCCTAAGGTTGCTGCCTAGATTTTGGTTGCATTTAACATATGAGTTTTACTGTGCTATCTTAAGTGTGATGTTGGTTGGAAGTTGTGAGTTGTTGGATTTAATGCTGTTGGCTCATGTCCTTAATAACTTATTGGATGATGTTATAATATAGTACTATTAGTATTGGTATATGTAAATATTGTTGGAATAGTTTGGTTAGAGTTGGAAAAGATTTGGAATTGTCATCATCGAAATGTAGCGAAGGGGGGGAGTAATGTTATGCTGTCCATTTGTAAGTTGTGTAGAATTGTAGTATGTTATTCCACGACCTACCCATACTTGTGGACTTTTTTTGTACTATTTGAAGACTGATTTTATGTGGTAAGAACGTTGGAAATGATTTTGGTAAAGTTAAAACAGTTTGGGATTATTGATGTCG
>JAOTQJ010112807.1:0-10994 GCA_025642045.1 Solanum sejunctum | reverse complement strand
CAAATTCACTTGATACTCTAATCATGCACCATAAATATATTTAAGTTTAAATTACACGATATCCACAACAATATTTTTCAATTGGATAATTATCCTTAATTAAAAAAAAACAGGGTCTAACACTTCCACATCCAACCTATCGCACCTCCTAACAAGAGCGTTGATACCCTTTCTCTGCACATGTCCGAACCATTGTAATCTCGCTTCGCTCATCTTTTCCTCTATCTGGGCTACCTCCAGTTTCTCCCGAATAGCCTCATTCCTAACCTTGTCACTTCTGGTGTGATTGCACATCTATCTCAGCATCCTCATCTTTGCGACATGCATCTTCCGAATATGAACATTTTTGATCGGCCAGCACTCTACCCCATACATCAGTGCTGGTATAACCACCACTCTGTAGAACTGACCCTTAAGTTTGGGTGATATCTTTTTGTCACACAATACTCCAGAGGCCAGCCTTCATTTAGTCCATGCTGCCCCAATACGTTGTGTAACATCCTCATCAATATCGCCACTACTCTGGATGATGGACCCCAAATACTTAAACTTATCTCTCTTGGGGATAGGTTGAGTGGCAAGCCTCACTTCAGAGTTTTATTTCTCTCTCTCCACGCTGAATTTGCACTCCAAGTATTCAGTTTTGGTCCTACTCAATTTGAATCCTTTGGACTCCAAGACGTGTCTCCAAGCCTCCAACCTTTCATTAAATTTAGTCCGATACTCATCAATTAATACTATGTCATCTGCAAATAGCATACACTACGGTACCTCTTCCTGTAATGATTGCGTTAGCTCATCTAACACCAGGGCAAATAAAAAAGGGCTTAGCGCAGAACCCTGATGGAGTCCCAACTCAATAGGAAAGAAATCGGAGTCTCCTCCCACCATTCTTACCTGAGTTTTGGCTCCATCATACATGTCCTTAATCAGCCAGATATAAGCCCCGGGGACACCTTTCGCCTCTAAGCACCTCTATAAGACATTCCTAGGGACTTTGTCATATGCTTTCTCGAGGTCAATGAACACCATATGAAGGTCCTTCATACCATCCCTATATTTTTCCACTAACCTCCAAATCAGATGGATTGCTTCAGTCCTTGACCGCCCCGACATGAATCCAAATTGGTTCTCCGAGATAGATACTACTTTACGCACCCTTCTCTCCACAACTCTCTCCTATACCTTCATAGTGTGGCTTAACAATTTGATACCCCTATAGTTGTTGCAGTTTTGAATATCTCCTTTATTTTTGTACAGTGGCACCATTGTACTCCTTCTCCATCCCTCAGGCATCTTGTCCGTCTCCCTAATAGCATTGAATAGTTTAGTCAACCACTCTATGCCATCCTTGCCCAAGTTCTTCCAAAAATCTATCGGAATCTCATTGAGTCCGATGGCCCTCCCCCTCTTCATCTTACTCATAGCCAATTTTACTTCCTCCACTTCGAACGGATTGTCATCCCCAAAAACACGGTGATCTTCGAAGTGTGCCAACTTATCCAGCTCGATAACTCTATCTCCTTTTTCATTTAAGAGTTTATGAAAGTAGGTTTGCCACCTTAATTTAATGGAAGTGTCATCCACTAACACCTCACCCGCCTCATCTTTGATGCACTTCACTAAGTCCAAGTTACGAGCCTTCCTTTCTCTTACTTTAGCGAGCCTATACAATCTCTTGTCCCTGCGTTTATCGCCTAGGTCCTCATAAAGGCGCTCAAATGCAGCAGCCTTCGCATTTGTCACTTCCAACTTGGCTTCTGACTTGGCCTTCTTATAGATATTGCTAAGCTTTTGCTTTTCAACGTAATCCCTGCACTCTAACCAATAACCCAATAATCGTTTTTTCTAAAACCCTTAAAAATTCGATAAACTAATAACCTAATAACTATAGATCAATAACGTTTTTATCAGTTTGGTTTATTGGTCGGTTCGATTTTCGAACACCCTTAGATAAAACCTCCAACTTCTTTTAGTTTTTACACTAATAGTATTCACCTAATATAAATAATAAAATATTATGAGATACAACTTAATTATATCATCATAAATTTTAAATAATTAAAAAAATCATGACCTCTTAATTAATTTAGTAGTTGATTATATGTTTCAATTGTTTGTTTGTAAAATTTTACTTTATATTTTTCTAACTCAGATGAATGATTTTTCTTTGTATACACATTTTAGTTTCACAACCAATAATGAAAAAAACATTGACACAATATATATTTTTTATTAGAAAAAATAATATTACTGAATACTGATTTTTAAGTCTATTGATCAAGGTAATTTGTAAGTGGAGAAATATCTATCCTCTTGAGAATATTACTTACTACCAAATTTATATAACTTTTCTACCTTAAATTAATCTCATAAGCTCATAATTATTATTTAATATAATTGCTTCTATTTTAATTTTTTGTTTCATTATAATTTTCTTGTTCTGACCTACTTCATCTTGCATCTTGAAAAACGTCAAGTAAAGATGACTAAATTGTCTCTCAAAATAAAAATATACATAGAAAATGTATCAAGAAAATATTTAATTAAAAAAAATTGGGCCAAAAAGATTGTAACTAAGTACTTTTATAATATTTTAAAAGTTTATATAATTGACTATAATAAGAATGATGGATAGAGTTATTAGAAAATAATACATTGATATTTTTTTCTTTTTTATTAAACCTTTTTTATTATGAAATAACCAAAATTATAAAAGATGGAGGATTCTTATCAGAAAGATGTAATGATTAATAAAACGCCACTTGTTATACTTATAACCTGATTTGGTCTGATATCTTTGCACTTATTTTAATTAAAATATATTTTTACACTAACTAATATGTTTTAACGATGGAATATTATGTTTTTAATGATCAAATTTATGCCCTCATTAATGTTGGATTAAAATTTGTCTTTAACAACTGAAAAATATTGCTCACTATAAGTGTATTTATAACGATCGAAAAAATAATTGGTAGCTATAAGTATATTTGTAACGATTGAAAAAAAATTTGGTCGCTATAAATTTATTTATAACGACCGAAAAAAATTTGGTTGCTATAAGTATATTTATGATGATCAAAAAAATTTTGAAAGCTATATGTGTAATATAACGACTAGATTCATTTCCCTTCGTTAAAAATAGTCGTTAAAAGTCTTTTTTCTTATAGTGAAGTATGGGTCGGATTCGTGATCTCACACCAGCCCAACAAAATTTGGCGGTGAAATTGAGTGAGGCCTTCACAATAGGCTCTACCGACGTAGCTATCGACTCAGGGTCTAGTCCCTGCTCCGCGATCTAGTCGCCATCTCATCAAGTTGGCCCTGTGGGCCGAGTCTCTCATCAGGTTCTTATCCCCAGTCTACCCTAATATCATGTCATACTCTGCTGAAGATCTGGGGGCTGGGAACTCAGGCCCAAATAGCATGAGGTGGATAGTGGTCTCTGAGATTTCCACCTGCCAACCCCTTACCCTAGTATGTGTTAATTTGGGTTGAATGAGGGGCTTTTTCCCCTTGGGAGGAGAGCTAAGAACTTGGCTATATAAGATACCTAAAACTCTCAAACCATGGCCGAGGAATACTTCCTGACGATCTAGCCAGCCATTAGAGTCCATATCTGCTTATAGTGTCCAACAGGCTTGGGATACTATCCAATCCTGAAGTAATAATCCAAGGCTCCTAAAAAATTGAATGAGCTAGTTGGTCCCACTTGTTCTTTTGTATGCCCTTCATGTAAGTGGCTTGCATGCCCCTAAAGAATTGCTAGCTATATAGAGCATACGAAGGTGATGGTGATGCCTAAGGTGGTGCAGAGGACTCCGTCTTTGACTCATCAGTGGATCCTGACTCAGACTCCACTTTGGATGAAGTCATCTGAATGGAACTGCTATATTTGTCGCCTCTCTTTTCATACTACAGAGGGTGAACAATGATAACATAAGGCTGGGGCTGACCGCCATATTTGGTGGTAGCCTGTATCTGTGGTCACTTAGTGTTTGGGTCATGCTGGACACTGAGCTCCTCGAGTGATCCACTAATCTATGAGGTGCCCTGATCCTCTGAGGTCTAATCTCGCAATCTCCACTGCAGGGCCCTGATCTCATCTCTCCTAGCTTTAGGGACTATAGTACTTGTAACGTGCATACTTAGCAAACATGGTTAGCTCTACATGTTAAGGAATGAAAACCAAAACATTTCAGACATATTTACAGATGGGTCTACGAAGGCACTTTTGTGGGTCGTAGTAAAAACTAAAAGCCATAAAAGGCCCTTATAGAAACAGAGTGCATAAATTTTATCTACTAGAATTGTATCTACGAGATGATGTATGACTCATAGAATATTCTATGAGTCGTAGTCTAACTCGTAGATGCAATCTAGTGTTGAATTTTTTACTAGCCCAATCTATGAGATCTATCCACGAGTTGTAGAAGAATCTACAACTCATAGAAGTTCTCGTCTGGTCGAGTCTCAAGAACTTTAAGTTTCTAGAATTTAACATGAAGGAAAACTATGGCTCGTAGAATGTTCCATGGGCCATAGAAGACCCTAGTAGAGTGAAATATCCAAAACATCTACAGCTCATAGAGGGTATCATCTAGTAGAGTCTCAGAAACTTTAAGTTTCTAGAATTTCACATGGGGAAAACTACGGCTCGTGGAATGTTCCATGGTCTGTAGAAGACCCTCGTAGAGTAAAATATCCAAAATTTTGGATTGTCAAAGTCTATCAAATGGATCTCATACAACATGTTTAACATTTAAATTGGTATTGAAGCAAGACATGATACACCCCCATATGATTTCAACAAATATCCAACACCCCATATGCAATGTTCACATACAACCCCGTTGAATCTCATTTTACATGTTTCCAAAGAAAATCAACCCCGTTTAATATTTACACAACAAAGCACACACATGTAATTACATGTTATTTTTCAAGCAATATGGTATATTTTCAAACAACATATGACGACATGGTTTTCATATAACATCATTCAAACAAACAAACATGACCACACTCATAATTTTCTAGATTTTAACACTATTTTAAGCTTCGACAATATATTATTCATGATTAAGTTCTAAGCACAAACAATGGAAAAATGGATTTGTACCCATACTAATCGAATTACCATATTATCAAGTAATTACAACCTAATCACATCAATATTGATATTCAAAAAGATTTTAGGGCTAAGAACTTATCAAATTGAGTGAAAAAGATTCAAAAATTGAAAGATGAGTCGATGAGGGTGGAACCTTAGGTTTTCCAGAGGTGGCCGAAAAAAGCTTGCAAGAAAAAGGGGTGGTGGCCGATTGTAGGTGGTAAAAAATTCTAGGGTAAGGGGGATTGGATACTTTAGGTAATTTTTGTGAAGAATGAGGGTCAAAATTGTTTGACTCCCTATTTATACTTTTATTGGGTCATCTAAAATTATTAGGCCCAGAATTCTACAAAACTCCGATTGTGGGTCGTAGAAGATTTTATGGCCCATAGATCATGATTTCGTGGATTTCACAAACCCTAGTTTGGGGAGATGGGTTCGACAGGCCAGTCTATGAGCTGTATAATTAAATACGAATCATAAATTTGATTGTAGAAATCTCCAGCACTTAGACAAAATTAGAAAACTTACCTAGGGTCCACGAGTCTGATTTACAGCCCGTAGTTTTATTTATGCTCTATACAATTAGCTCGTGGACTGAAGTGCATGCAGTTTTGCTCATTAGAAATGTTCTATAAGTCAGTGTATGGGTCATAGTTTTACACATGGCACATAAAATCAGTCGTAGAAACACTTCTTGATGCCTTTTTATCCAAAAATGACTAACTTGTCATGTACCTGCATATTCTTCATAGACCACACTATACCCTATATGTAACCAGTCTAATGTCCAAAAATTACAACCAAAATACTAAAAATTAAACTACTACAAGGGGCATCAAATTTATATTGGCACCAAGATCATACAATGCCCTTGGGAACTCAACATCTCTGATAGTGTAGGGTATGATCGCTAGGATCTTCGTTCTTTGCACCAAGGACCATGTAACAATTGCATTATAATGTTGAAGCTCTTGGGAGAGATACTGGCTTATAGTCTGCTTCTCTATGACTAAGTCCTTCATAAACTTTGCATACCTAAGCATCTTCTTTAATGACTCAATAAAAGGGATGTTGATGGAAAGTTGTTTTAGTATGGAGAGAAAGTTCTTGAATTTACCTTCCTTCTCCTTCTTTTTGATTCTTTGAGGGAAGGGAGGAGGAGGTCTAGGAATGGACTTCAACGTCTGTGTCACCTTTGCAATATCACTTACCCTATCTTTGGCATGATCATCTCTGGTCTCTATGTCTTTGACCTCAATTGCCTCCTCTCAAACATCATCATCATTAACTGGCATAGGAGGATCAATGGTATGCTTACCAGAACGAGCAGTCACTATCATACACTACCCTTCATTTTTTGGATTTTGAACTATATTACAAGGCAATGCACTTTTCTATCGTTGGTTGAGTTGTGTCGATATTTGACGAACTATCACTCTAGTTTTTTGATAACAATAGAGTGAGATTCGATCTTTTGATTAATGCTAAAGATATCAAACTTCATCCCCCTTAATGTCTTATTCTGTTTGTTAGCCTTCTTCAGTAGATGATCAAACATCTCCTCAACCCTGGAGCTACTAACATCTAAATCATGATTATATGGTGGCACAAAGGACTATTTATGTAACCATCTGTGTAACCCCAATCAATGTCTCTATCCTGGCCTTTATTTCTATCGTAGTAAACTCTATGATTGATCTCTTTGAAACCGCTATCCCTAGTATCGTTCTGACCTTAGATTCCTTGACCTTGGTGCCAATAGTCCTCGTTGGAACCTTGGGCGTTTGTTCACAAAACCCTTTGTTTGATTATCAATGAAGCAAGTGTCCTCTTCATAGTAAGGTTCCTCATACATGAGTGCTCGCGAAGTCTGATGAGTGATTGCATTAACTCATTCTTGATTCTGCTTTATCAACAACTCCACTTAGGTAACTAATTCGGGCAAGCTCTTGCATTATCTCCTCATTTATTTTAGCTTGCGCTAAACTAGAATTGAATGCACATGAGCTCTTGGTAGAGAATCTATCTTTCATTCCCATGTGCAATTCATCTTGACCATACGTTCGAGCTTCTCAGTAACCCTTAGAAATGGTTGACCTAAAAATGCACCACCTATGATAGTATCAGCACATGCTTGGCTATTCTCATCTAGGGCGCGATAGAAGATCTCCACCAAGGCATTATCAACAATCTTATGGTCAGGAACACTCCTCAGACACTTTGTGAACCTCTCCCACGTGGTACCAATTGAGTCACCAAGAAGTTTCTCAAAATTGTTGATCTAGTCCTTCAACTTGACCTTTTTTGATTTCAGGAAGAACCTCTCCAAAAAGGCCTTCTACAATTCATCCCAGCTAGTGATCGTACTCTGTGAAAGATCAAATAGCCATAGCGTTGCATTGCCTATTAGAGATAATGGGAAGACACAGAGCCAACAACATCTATAGATAATTTTTGGTTTCCTATTACACTCTTATAGACAAACACAATGTTGTATAAATGGCTATATGGATCCTCTGATGGTACACCATGAACTACCCACGATTTAGTCGTATTTGCAATATCCCACTCGAAATAATGAGCCTTATATCATTCGGCATTGTCTGTAGCCATAGGATTTAGCCAATATTGATTCCATTGATAAGCTTCTGCATTAAGGTCTTGTGGCTGTGGATCAATTTCCTCAAGCGGAGGTGGGTTATTGGCATTCTTATTTTGATTCTAGTTCTGATTCAAAGTTGCATTAACCATGTCATTTACATTGTATTGGGGCATTCTTCTCAATGTTCTTTGGATCTCTGGGCTAAACGAAGTCAAGGGAATTTCGCAACTTTTTGTGTTGTGCATATACTATACTTGTACGTTGAAACAAAAAAGACAACAAAAATATAAAATGAGGGAAATAAGGTTAATTCCCAAACTATTCAAATTACACAAGTCTAGTCGTACTCCTCAACAACGATGCCAAAATCTTGATGTCGCCCAAACTACACCTTCTTTTTGAAGGCTAAAGTGGTTATTGTCAAGATATATAACCTAATCAAGGTTAAGGTTGATTCCACTGGGAATATGGTAGACATAGAGGGATTTCAAGCAATGTGAGTTGATTAACCTACTTATCTCCTCGAGGGAGGGGGGAGGTTCATAAAAATTATTGAAAGAAATCTTAGAATAAGACAAGTACGAACTCAATATGAAGAGTGATTAGGGTATTGTTTTCCCCATGATTTCCTAATTCTGTATTACCAAATAATCAAATTCGTTTCGAGTGTGTAGTATGTAGAACAGTAATTTAACATCCCATATTTTCTATGTGTTATTCCCATTTATATAACACTTGACATAAGCTTATACTGTAGGTGTGAGACTAAGCTTTTTTCCATGAGAGTGGTAATAATTTGAACTGGATGGAAGTTATGATATACCATATGTTTTAGCGGGTATGAGTCTAAGATAAACTCAACAAAAGCATTTAAATCCGACACAATAAGGTGCTATTTGAGTTAAAAGTCTAAAGTGGAATATTTAGATACAATAAATGGGATTAAGATTTGGAAAATGAGGTAAGATAACGAGCTGCTTGCTTAACTTAATTAAGCTACTAGGTGCACCACCTACTGTTGCTGGAAAAGGTGAGTGTAAATACCTATAGATTTGTCTTAGAGTACAAATACCTATAGATTTGGCTTAATTCTATCATTAAAGACAAGGAAAACATGTTATTTATGCATAAATAAAAGTATATTCCACAATATTCTTGCAAGTTGCCGCTCATTCCTCTTGATTATTATGGAACTTTTGGCTTCTTGTTTGGTTTAAAGTGTGAAGAAAAATTGAAGTTCTTGAAGAAATTGAGTTAAAAAGGACAAGTTATACGAATTGAAGTATGTCACTGTCACATCTTTATTTTTCTTCAACATAAGGTTAAGTATAATATTTTAAGCGTAAGTTTGATAGGAACTCGTGGAAGGATGATCGGGAACTATGCTATCATGTCCTCCATGTACATTGGACTATTTTGGGACTGTTTGGGTGTATACATGTGTCAAAACCAGTTTGGTTAATGTTGGTAAATGATGTGAATTGTTAGTGTTGAAACATAGGGAAAGGGTGCAAGTTACACTACTTAATTATGTGTTCTGTGGAGTTATTATGTGCAGTACCTTTTGAACTATTGTAAGTGTATTATGGAACTAAAAACAAGCTGAGGTACTATGTGTACAAAAATATCTATTACACAAATGCAATTAGAGGGGGAAGGGCTGAAAGAACACCCTTAGGTTGGAAATTACGAACTTGCTGCTTAAATGTTATTTTAGGTAAGATTGGACTACCGACACGTATTTATGAGCTACTGATACTAGTTTTATGACCCACTCTATTTAGATAAATATTTGAGAATAAAATAGGTTAGTTCGAGGTATAACAAGGTCATACAACAAGGTATGTAACTATTCAATTAGATATTCTTTGGCATAAAATCTAACACTCGTGTCACCATCATCCAAGGAGCGTTCAAATGCTACTCCAATAGTGGCAATGTTGTTTATTAGTATATCTGTAACTTACTCTTCCAAGCACTAGCATGATGAATCTACTTTCATTCATGAAGCCAATTTTGCCATTAAACTCTTAAGTAGCACATTAGTGTTACATTGGATTCTCATATTATTATACTACCTCAAGTGACCATTGTCATATCTTATATTATAGGTACATAGTTCCAAAACATCAAAATTACCATGACCACCAAAGAACAACCTTGAAGTATTAAAGAATAACTTGAACACAGTTCACAGTATGGGTGGAAGCCCAGGGACGAAAGCCTAGCATGGGTTGTTTTCACTTGGTTTGTGAGGGAGTAGCCTAGGGGTTAAAGCTTATCATGGGTCAATCCCAATTTGTATAGCTATGAGGAAAACATCATAGGGGTTCAAATGCCTCGCATGGGTCATCCTCTTTTACCACTTATTAACTGGTCATTTGTATTAAATGTCTAAAGGAATTTTGAAGCACTAAAAAGTAAGAAAAAGAATGAAATGTACATGGTTTCACAAGTATTACAAAGGTGGTCTTTCATTATATCAATGCATTTCTGTATGGCTACTTGATTTCACTTGAGTTTTCATTTAGTTATGTTGTTGAATTATATATTCAGTATATTATTTCATACTGACATCCCTCTTGGGGCTACTGCAATTCATGCTGTAGGTACAGGTACTCTAGCTAGTAGACCTCCAGTGTAGGCACACTCGACATTCAACTCCTTTGGTGAGCTTGAAGTTTATCTGAGGCTTTACTGAGTCTTTAGTATATGTGTTTTGGTTTTGTATAGTAGTTCAAAGTAAGGCAATGCCTGTCTTCACCTAGTTAAGGCTTCTATCTTATAGAGGTTTTGTAGAATTATTATATATGGATGAGTTGCATCTTATCTCCATATAGTTGTGGTCTCATTGGTTAAGTCTGGTATATAAGTTTTGGTGTTACCTATTTTGGTCTCTTATCTCTACAATTTGCATGAACTTGTCATCAATGTGTAGTTGTCATAATCATATGTATAGTAAGCATAGGTTATATGTTGGTTCTCTCGGGCCTTGAGCATATCAAGTGTCTATCCGTCTTTATGAATGTTAGAACCCGAAACTTAACTTAAACCATGAAAGTTCTTAATTGGTTCAATTTAATAAAGTTTGGGATCAAATGCAATATTTCTTCTAAGTTTGATCCTTAAGGATAAATTGAGGTGGGGTCAACATGTATATGTAAGCTTTTGATTGGTCCAAGTGGTATAGTTGGTATCTATATATACAAGCATATCTCTTGCACAAGATCAACAATGTTCCATACTTAGAAAAATTTGAGCAAACAATTAAAG
>JAOTQJ010112797.1:0-10994 GCA_025642045.1 Solanum sejunctum | reverse complement strand
GTTACATTTGGTCCCAAACTTTATTAAATCGAACCAATTAAGGACATTCGGGGTTTAAATTACGTTGCGGGTCCTAATAATCAACAAATCCTTTCTCTTTTTTTTTAGATACAATATGTTGTCAATTTTACCTCTAGTGTGTCCATGATCTAGGAGGAATTTTGACAATCTTTCTACCAAGCTCGAGGAGCTTGTTTCAGCCCATACAATGCCTTATCCAACTTGTATACATGGTTTGGAAATTTAGAATTCTCAAATCCAGGAGGTTGCTTCACATATACCTCCTCCTTCAAGTAGCCATTTAAAAAGGCACTCTTAACATCCATTTGATAAAGAGTGAACTCCTTGTAGTCTGCAAAGACTATGAGTGACCTAATAGCTTCAAGTCTGCAACTAGAGCAAAGGTCTTATCAGAGTCTATGCCTTCTTCCTGATTGTACCCTTGGATCACCAATCTTGAATTGTTCCTTGTAATTGTTCCATGCTCATCAAGCTTGTTTCTGAACACCTACTTTGTGCCGATGATAGTCATTCCTTCTAACCTAGGCACAAGATGCCAAACTTTGCATCTTTCAAACTGATTTAGCTCTTCCTGCATTGCTAGTATCCAATCGTCACCCTCCAATGTTTCCCCAAACTTTTTTGGTTCTATCATTGGCAGAAAGGCTTGGAATGCACACAAATTCTTCATCCCTGATCTAGTTGTGATTCTAGAAGTTAAATTAGTTAGCACATTTCCCAAGGGGCGTAAGTCCTGATATTTGTAACTCTTTACTACAAACCCTTGAGATTGTTCAGCAATTACAGATTTTGATTAGACAGATCACAACTCAGCAGATTGAATTTCATAATTTGTAGTTCCCCCTGACTGTGAGCTTTCAGGTTGTCATGTAGAAAAATAGGATTGTGTTGTTGATGAACTAGGTTCCATTTGTTGTTCCTCTATCCTGTGTTCCAGCTCATATTCATCCTACAGATCAATCTTAAAAACATCACTATGTTCATCAAAAACCACATGAATGTTTTATTCTACACAGTTAGTTCTTTTATTCAGCACCCTATATGCTTTACTATGTGAAGAATATCCTAGAAAAAACTCTCATCACTTCTGGCATCAAATTTTTCCAAATTATCTTTACCATTATTATGGACATAGCATTTGCATTCAAATGTCCTAAGATAGGAGATACTTTGTTTTCTGCCTCTAAGTAATTCATAGAGAGTTTTGTTCAAGATTGGCTTTAATATGCATCTATTTAGAATGTAAGTAGCAGTATTTATGGCCTCAACCCAAAGATTTTTTGCTAAGTTACTAGCAATCATCATTATTCTTGTCATATCTTCTAAAGTCCTATTTTTCCTTTCTACTATTCTATTTTGTTGTGGTGTCCTAGGATTAGATAAATTGTGATCTATACCATTTCTTAAACAGAATTATAAAAATTTTGCATTTTTGAATTTTGTTCCATGGTCAGTTCTTATGAAAATTAAGGAAGTCTCCAACTACTTTTCCATTTTTTTTAATGAAAACAGAAAAGAGATCGAAGGACTCTTATTTAGAAGCTAAAAATTATATCTAGGTAAACCTAGAGTAATCATCCACAATGACAAACATATATCTTTTACCTAATCTGCTTCTTACCCTCAGGGGTCCAGATAAATCAATGTGAACCAGTTCTAAGCACATGGTTGTACTTATCTGGTTCTTTGACTTGAAGGATGATCTTACTTGTTTCCCTCTTACACATGCACTGCATACTTTGTTGTCTTTGAACTTAGTTTTAAGCAACCCTATAACCATGTCCTTAGACTCCAGAGTGTTTAATTGCTTCGAACTTGCATGTCCAAGTCTTTTATGCCAAAGTAAAGGATCATTAGCAATATCACTCAAGCATTTCAAATTTGTAACTTGTATTCTCACGATGTCAGCCTTGTACACATTCTTATGCCTTGAGGCTAGAAGAACTATCTCCTTTGTGTCCAGATTTTTTATCCTATAACCTGCAGAAGTGAATGTTACCTTGTTACCTTTATCACACAACTGGGATATACTCAACAGGTTGTATTTCAATCCATCCACATGGTAAACTTCTTCCAAAGCCCTTGATTCATTTCTTCCAATCTTCCCAACTCCAACAATAGTACCTTTTCTTCTATCTCCGAAGAAAAATTTTCCCCCTTTCATAGGTGCAAGTGAAAGAAATTTATGCTTTTCTTACGTCATATGCCTTGAGCAAGCACTGTTCATGTACCAGTTCTTGTTTTATTTCACTACAATCTGCAAAATAAATCAGGGGTTAGTTTTAGAGACCCAGACTAGCTTGGGTCCTTTACTGTTGTAAAAAGGATTAATGAGATCTTTTCTTGCCCAACTAGGTAACATGTTCCTTGACCTATTTTATTATCATTCCTATGCCACTTTTTGTACGCATGACTAGTGTTCCTATTCCCGGTATTTTTTGCAATTGGACACTCCGTAGTAAGATGACCAATTTTACCACAGAGGTAGCATAGATCAGTCGTGGTGGCATTCTCCTGATAAAAATCTATTCCAGCATTTTCATTATGACTCCTATTTCCTAGATGACTCACTATTTTAGATGACTGAGTCCACTTATTTTGCCCTTTCTAAGTCCAATTTTAGGATGAAAATTTCCGAAGTCAGTTTTCTGACCTTTTCCTTTTCACTGAAGAACTCAATTTTGCACTTTTTCAGTTGAGTCTCAACCTCTTGATCTTCATCACTCATTTTGCTCTTACCCTTTTCAACAATTATTAACTTCATTATTTTAGACTTTAAGTTCAGCACAAGGGCATCAAGATTTTCAATATATTTCTTCAACTTGAAATTTTTTTCATTTGCTTCTTTCAGACAGTTTTTGACCTCAAGACTTTAAAATTTTTTACCTGAAAAGTCTTTGATCAGCTAATCTTTTTCATTAGCTATTTCTTGAAAAGCTTTCTTTTTGGAAAAAGGTGTAGCTTTATGCTTACCTCATACTTGCCATCCTCCTCAAGGTCTGAATCCTCAACAGCTATGAAAGCAGTTTCGTCTACATCTTTAGTATCTGACTCCTCCATTCCAGATCCCCAAGTAGCCATCATACCATACTCATCTTTCTCCTTTTGCTTAGCAGCTGTTTCTTTCATTTCTTTCTCAGCTCTTTCTTTTCTCCAATCAATTTCCCATTGTGGACACTGTTTGATATAATGATCCATTTTTTCATATTTGTAGCAACCTAATTGTTTCTTGTCATCATACCTTTTCTTACTTCTTGAGTCTTCCAACCACTTTCGACTACCTGTTTCTCGCTTGTCTCTTCCTTTTCCTTTCCTGAGGAACCTTTTGAATTTTTTTGCCAGAAAAGTGATTTGATCCTCATCCAAATCTGATTCTTCATTATCAGAAGTAGCCTTCAGAGCTAGTTATTTCTCAGTTACTACCATTTTCTTTTTTTGACCTTCCATGTTCATTTCATATATCCTGAGTTTTCTAACCAGTTCATGTATTGTCATAGTTTCAATATCCTTAGCTTCTCTGATGGCAGTAACCTTCACATCCTACTTAGATTTGGGTAAAATTCTCAGAACCTTATCAACTTATTCCTCAGTAGTAAGTACCTTACCCAAAGAAGTCAGTTCATTGATGAGTAGTGTGATTCTTACCATCATGTCCTGCAGGGACTCATTTTTCTTCATCTTGAAGGTTTCATACTCAGTAAATGGCACGGCCACCCTAAAATTTTAACTTAAGCGATTTCTTCATGTGCTATCATCAAAGCATCCCAAATCTGTTTATCTATGGTGCAATTCAATATCCTATTACGCTTATCAGGTCTCAGTCCATAGACCAAAATATTTTTGGCCTTAGCATTTATTCTCATAGCCACAAGATCGTCAACGATGAACTCCCTTCTTTCTTTCGGAACTTATTGACCTTCCACAATTTTCATGGGAATGATAGGTTCGATTGTAATCCTATCCTACAGCTTGTAGTCTTCTCCTTGCATGAAGTCCTCCATTCTCGCCTTCCACCAATCGAAGTGAGTTCCATTGAAGAGTGGTGGTCTTACAGATGGTTACCCTTCTCTATGTCTAAGAGGTGGTGCAGTGTTCATTTTGATTAATTCTTAGGTATTAGCCTTTGATAAGAACACCCACTCTGATACCATTTGTTAGATTTGCACAACCTATGAATTTACCTAATGGAAAAACCAAGTTTGCAGACAGGTCTTTCAAAAGTAAAAATAGAAGAAGATACAGTATTTTTACGTGAAAACACCTAACTTACAAAAGGTGAAAAATCACAATTTGTACCCCTACAAGAATCATCCCCAACTTCACTAAATCAAATAATCCTCAACAAAAGATTACAAAATCCTGGTAATCTATGACACAACAAACTTCAAAAAAATTACTACTACACATAAACCTCCCAAGGCTTATGTTCTCCAAGTCTTTGAGTTGCCCTCAACTTGAAAACACTACCTAATCTCAGTTTATAGGTCACTAAGCTAAGTAGAATAATATGACTCAACAAAACAACAAAAATTAATTTATAAGACTCAAACTAGAACAATGAAACAGTTTTCCCAAAGGACTCAAGACTGTAGAACTTGATTGACTCGTTTTCTTACTTTTTTGTCTCGGTGATTGAATCTAAATTATTTTTCCTCTTTTAATCTTGTTTCTCAGGAATTCTTCTTCCAGTCAAACTCCTTGATTCCTGCCTCAAGCTTCATTAGACTTCTTATTCGCTTCAAACTCTTTCTTCACCCCAACTCTTTTCATAACCTGTAATTTCTGAACTCACTTCCTACTTTGATGGTGAGTCCTTATCTCTAAGTACTCTATCTATTTCGCATCTTGTGGCATCCTATCTTTGCAATCTCAGAACCAGTGCAATGAAGAACTTGATCAATCAATGTGTTTCGTGATCCACTGTTCATCATCAAAACTCCTCTTGACTCAACATATATCCTTCCTACCAATGGTAAGACATATGTCTCTATCTAAAAATTTATTAAATTTCTATCCATAATTAAAAGGTCCACCCAAATAAGTTAAAAAAGAAAACTTACACATTTATAGTACTATATTATCTAAAGAAAAATATTTACCATTTATAGTAATAACAAAAAAATGCTAAATACTTATAATATATTTATAACACGATTTTAAAACATATTATAGAGAACTATTTATCAAATATATATAAAAAAAATTTATTGATAGATAATACATTTATCACATATTTAAATGGACATTGTGTAAATTTCTTATCAAACAAGCACAAAATATTTTTAAACATTCACAATACATTTATATTGCATGCATAATAAGTAGCTTTTAATACAAGTACATATTTATCATAGTATTATTAAGTATTGCTATAAGAGATAATAAATTTTTAAGATATATAGCTGAAGTCAGTAATTATTTATTAAAAATACTCGTCCAAGTAATTTTTCAATTAAAAACCTACCCAAATAATATAATACCATACCCAAATTATAATCCAAAATACTTATGGTTGTTTTGTACAAAGATGAATAATGCAAGAATCAGTAACACAGGGATTAGTAATGCAGAAATTATTAATACAATGATTACTATTTATCAAGCATTTGATTTATTGCTCTTACCTAATTTTGTGTTTGGTTTAAAGCTCTATCAAAAAAAGTTTCTTTTCCAATTATATCCTTAAATTATTATTGGGTCAAGGTAGATAATCGCCAGATAATTTTTTATGGCCTTCTAACCAGTTAGGAAAAAAATAATTTAGTTGTCATGTTAACTATTTTCTCACTTGAATTATTTGAGAGTAACTTATTTTCATCTGAGTAAATTGATCACTCAAAGAACATTAATTTTTAATAAGGATAGACTATATATGAATTTTTTTTACTCATTATCATCCTCGCTTTTGATCATCATCTCTTTTCTACGATATAAATAGTCGTCCAGTCGCACCACTGTTCACGATGGCACCACCGCTCAATTGAGGAGTTATAGTGATATTTGCAATTGCTCATCTTCCAAGATTCCCTCAACGCCTTTTGTCTCCTCCCTCAATTTTTATTTCGTTCTCTACAAATACAAAATTGATGGTCGACATCTTGTCGGAAATAGATCTCCCTTTTTTCCTTCGACCACAAGCAAATTGTGAAAGCTTCATTTTAGAGATTCTGATATCAAGCTCTGCCGAAATCCTCCTAATTTTGACCAGATTATCCGCAAAATTTTCTTCTTCTCCTTGTTCTCTCTTTGTTTCCCTTGGGGTTTCGGGAGAGTTTTTTCGTGAAGTGATTTCAAACCATAATTCTTTGTTAAAATTCAACATAAATCATAAATAGATATTAAGGTTTTATTTTTTTAATTATTAAGATTACTTAATATCTAAGCTAGTCAATGGTAGAATTCAAATTGGATTTGACAACCTAAAGAAGTTGAAAGCAAGTTGGATTTGCTTATTCAATGGTATAAGTCAATTTGGATTTGATAACCTTAAAGCAAGTTAGACTTGCTTACTTGGAGTCTAAGAAAAATAACTCAACTACAACTGATGCTTAGCTAGAATGCTTATCCATAATGAGTTGTAAAGTTGCAAGTGGCAACTTGTAATTCACTTCCTTAGGAACATTATAAATAGGAGAGGCTAGGAGTCATTCTATGTATCCATCATCCTCCATCAAGGGAGATCTTAAGAGAGCTAAAGTAAGAGAGAGAGAGAGATAAAAAAAAAGGTGAAGCTAGAAAGATGATTTTAGCAATTTTGTGAGTTATAATTTTCTCTTATGTTATTAATATAAAGTGTGTTTAAAAAGTATTTTTTACTTCCTAAATTCTTTCGAGATATCCAACATTTGGTATCAAAGCGGAAAGATCGAGGGGCCAGCATATTGGAGGAAGGTGCACAATCCGGGATTGTAAAGTTATTGTCAGAGATAAAACTTACTTAATTTTTTATTGATATTACCAAGTCACCATGGTGGATCTAGCAAGTTCGTCTACCTTAATTGAAAAGCTCAATCACAGTAATTATAGCAACTGGAGTACTCATGTCCAGTATTATTTGCTGGGGAAGGATTTATGGAGTGTCGTTGGAAGTAATAAAACCTCACCACCAACTGATCCAAAAGAACTTAGAAAACACAAAATCAGGAGTGGCAAGGCCATGTACACACTTTCAGTAACAATTGAGGATGATCTTCTGCAGCATATAAAAGAAGCTAAAACACCAAAGGAGGCGTGGGATACATTAACTTCTTTGTTTACAAAAATAAATGAAGCAAAGTTGCAGCGACTCGAGAATGAGTTGAGGACACTCTCACAGCGTGATATGACGGTCAGTCAATATTTTATCAAAATAAAAGCAATATTTTCAGAAATCTCCAAGATAGATCCAGAAAATACAATCTCGGCAATACGATTGAGGAGAATTATCATCCATAGTCTACGATCAGAATATACTGCTATCGTGATTACTACACGTGGATGGGCTAAAGAACCAACTTTATCAGAATTAAAAAATTTGCTGGCTATTAGAGAAGCAGTATCTAAACAAATGGCTGGAGATACAGTCAAAGATGAAGAAAAAGCTCTCTTCTCTAATAAGAAAAAATTTAGAGAAAGAAATGAGAAAAAGCCTGGAGGATGGCAGAAGCATCACAAAAAAAAAAGCTTTCAACGTGGGGGAGTGAAACGAGAGTATCATAACAATAATAAAGGAGACAAGAGGAATCAATGACAGAATAGTGACTGCTATAACTATGGAAAGAAAGGTCACTTTGGTTAGGATTACTGGAGCAAAAGAGTTGAAAGCAATAATGCTGAATCAACTTCAAGAGAAGCAGAATGGGATTTCGAAGCTTCTTTTGCAATTGAAGAAGAAGTTAATCTTCATCAGCATGATGAAGCAATGGCTTTGACTACTTTGTACAACATTATTGATCATAAAAATGATTGGATCATCAATTTAGAATATTCTAATCATGTGACAAGAGATAAAGATGTCAAACTTGTCCAAGTTTGAAGAAAATAGAGTCGTGGTGACTACAAATAATTCAAAATTGTCAATTGCTCATATAGGCAATATAATTGTGGTACCTCGATTCAATTTATATGAAGTACAATTACAAAAGGTACTTCATGTCCCTGACATGGAGAAGAATCTTCTATCAGTTGGACAACTCACAAATTCAGAAAATTTTGTGATGTTCAGTGCAAATGATGTTAAAGTATATAAACATATCAGACCCACATGCAAGCCAATTATGGAAGGAAGAAGGCTTGAGTCTGTTTATGTGATGAATGCTCAAACAGCATATGTAGACAAGACAAGGAAGAATGAAACAACAGATTTATGGTATAGTAGATTAGGACGTGTCAGCTATCACAAATTGAAAGTAATGATGAAGAAGTCAATGCTTAAAGGACTTTCCCAACTTGATGTACGAGAATATACAATATATGCTGGTTATCAATATGGTAAAGCACATCAACTTCCATTTGAAGAATCCAGATTCAAAAGTTAAAAGTCCGCTTGAACTAGTTCATTCAGATATCTTTAGCCCAGTCAAGCAAGCATTGGTGAGTGGATATCGCTATATGATAACTTTTATTGATGATTTTTCAAGATATTTATGGGTACATTTTATGAAAGAAAAGTCAGAATCTTTTGAAAAATTCAAATCATTTAAGATAACAGTCGAGAATGAACTAGATTCAAAAGTAAGATGCTTACGGATGGACAACGGGGGAGAATACATGTCTACGGAATATTTGTGGCAAAGCAAAATCAAAAGGCAATTGACTTATCCTGAAACTCCTCAACAGAATGTCATTGCTGAAAAAAAGAATCTTCATCTGACAGAACTTTGCAGAAGTACGCTACATGCAAAGAATGTTCCACCTCGATTTTAGGCTGAATATATGAAAACAATGGCTCATACAATAAATCGATTGCCTCAAGCAAATCTGGGATTTGCTTCTCTATTTGAGATATTATGGAGGTTCAAACTAGCTGTTGGTCACTTTTGCGTATTTTGGTATGTAAGTTATATGTTCATACCTAATCATCTACGTAGAAAGTTTAATAAAAAGGCAATCCGTACATCTTTGTGGGTTATGATTATCAACAAAAAAGATGGAGATATGGTGATCCAACAACAGAAAAATGTTATGTTTCTCAAAATATGGTATTTGATGAAGCATCATCTTGGTGGTCTCCTCAATCAGTTTTGTTGCTAGACTCTAAAGAGAATGAAGTGTAATTACAACAAAGAGTTGAAGATTTGATTAAAATAATGAAAGTTCAGTCAAATAAAAATATTAAAAATGATTATTCTGAAACTTCCTCAACTATTAAAAATAATCTGACTTAAAATCACGAAAAAGTCCATGGAAAACTGGAATACATGAAGCAATCTTTGAAGAAGAGATAAGTCAATTAGAAGATGGAGATAAAGAAGAAAATATTCAATCATCTTTAAGAAGATCAACAAGACAGAGAAAGTTAAATCCAAGGTATGTTAATGCTGCTCTAGTTGAAAATTCAAAAGATATGCAATAACCAGCTACATTTGAGAAAGCATCTAAAAAGAGAGAATGGAGATTGGTTATGCAAGAGGAGATTCAAGCGTTCAATCAAAATGGGACTTGGGAACTGGTGACAAAACCCAAAGATGTAAAACTCATCTTATGTAAATGGGTGTGCAGCAATCAACTGATAGAGTTTGTCTCAGATGGATGTGAAGAATGTCTTTCTGAATGGAGAACTCGATCGAGAAGTCTATATGGAGCAACCATCAGGTTTCAAGGATAAAACTCATCCAGAACTCATTTGTAAGTTGAAAAAGGCTTTGTATAGATTAAACCAAGCATCCAAAGCTTGGTATGGAAAGATTGTTGAGTTTCTTGTCTTTAGTGGATATTCAGTCTCAACAACAGATTCAAATTTGTTTATTAGAATTCGAAGAGGAAAGAATGTAATGATTTTGATATATATGGATGATCTAATCATTACTGGAGATGACAAAGAAGAAATTAATCAAATCAAAGAAAACCTCTCAGTTCATTTTCAAATGAAGAAACTTGGATAATTGAGTCATTTCTTAGGACTGGAGATAGATTGCACGAATAGGAATATTTCTGTGTCAACAGAAGTATGCTAAAGTTTTGTTGCAAAAATATGATATGCTTGACTGCAAACCCATTTCTTTACCAGTTGAAATGAATTCAAAAATGAGTGTAATAGAAGGGAAGGATTTAGAAGATCCAATAATGTATCGACAAATAGTTGGTAGCATGATCTACTTAACTTTGATAAGGTCAGACATTGCTTATATAATTGGAATAGTAAGTAAATTTATGCAAGATCTAAATCGCACTCATTTGGAAGCTATTCAAAGAATACTTAGGTATGTTAAAGGAACAGTTGATTTCAGCTTACTATATAAGCATAATATAGAAAGCAGTTTGAGAGGTTATTGTGATGTTGATTATGTTGGAGATGTTGATACTCGAAGGTCCACAACTGGGTATGCATTTAATCTTGGATTTGGAGTTATAACATGGTGCAGTAAAGGATAAAAAATAGTGTCGCTTTCAACAACTGAAGCAGAATATCGTGTAGCAACAATGGCAGCACAAGAAAGCATGTGGCTAGTCCAGTTGTTAAAAGATTTACAACAACCAGTAGACTATATAGTTCCTTTATGTTGTGATATTCAATCAGCAATTAATTTGGTGAAAAATCCCACATTTCATGAAAGAACAAAGCATGTAGAGGTTCAATATCATGTCATTCGGTAAAAAATATTGAAAAGAGAAATTTATATTATAAAGGTGAAATCAGAAGATCAAGTGGTTGATATCTTCACCAAAGGACTCAGTAAGAAAAAGTTTGAAAGATTACGAAAGCAGCTTGGAATGATATCAAGAGAAATAGCAAGAAGATGATTTATGTTGAGGGGGAGTGTTAAAATTCAACA
>JAOTQJ010112786.1:0-10994 GCA_025642045.1 Solanum sejunctum | reverse complement strand
ATCGTGCGCTGGTGCATGGGCGACCCATGGCTGGCAAAGCGGACAATATATGCACGTGTGAGGTCCGGGCTATTACAATGGAAAACTCAAATGTTCTTCAACCAAAAAAGATGAAAAGATAACTCAGCCGACTTTAGGAACATAAAAAGTTAATAAATATTCACTCAATCTCAAATAATGATTTACCATTGTTTTTGTTAATAGTACACGCCAAAGATCATTTCACTTTTGTATATATATATTATATAATACAACTTAGTACATGCAAAGTGGATGACAATAAAACAAAAAAAATTCTCTCACCCATGTCATTCATACATTTATTACTCTTCTTCCCAATATAAATAATCAACGGATACAAATATATAACTTTTTGACCAAAACATATATCATACATTCATACAAATGTTTTTAAAAAATAAACCATTAAGAATTAAGTAGTCTGTCATATGTCATTCTATCATTAAATATTTGTACTTTACACCCAAAAAATAAACAAATAAAATAAATTTTTTCACACGAAATAAGACATCTTTAACATAAAGAAATAAATTTTTAATGAAATATATATAAAAAGAAACATAAAACTCAATATGATATGATTGTAAATAAAACATGAAGAGTGTAAATATTTTGGGTGGTGACATATTTTGTAGTTTAACATCTTAAAATGTTTACTCAAGTAATTTTTTCTCATTTTTAATGTGTATAAAAATTAATATGACAGACATGTATACTATGATGTTACCAACAATATTTTGGATGAACAATCTAAGCTTGTAAAATTATATTATTCACTAGTAAATATGTCCACGCTTCGCGCGGATCAAAAAAAATAAAAATGAATCTGAATAAAGAAATATTTCCCCCAATATATGAACTTCAATCAGCTCTTTGACTTCCTATTTCTTGTTTCAAGTGAAAGTTACATGATAAACAATTTTGTTAACTGGTAGCGTCAACCAAATCAGTAGGCTTAGTAAATTTGCTAATAAATAAGTTTTTTCTTGAACGTGCAATAAGCAACAAAGAGTTGGTGTAAGAACTCAAGCTCTAATAAGAAGCTACAAGTGAAACTAATAAGCATTAGACTGAAAATAGGCATTAAACTGAAAATGAATTTATATCCCATTTGCAGATTTACTCCACTGAGTATATTTTCTCATAGATAAATAAGCCAAAAAAATAAGTCTCTCCTTCTGCATCATGCCTCAGTGCCAATAATAAAAAATGTGTGAGGCATAAAGCAATGTCGCCATTAACCTAACAACTGTTATTTATAGCTATAAGATGATGTTCTTTAAAGACACTTTACATTTGATGACAACTTTTTAAAAAAATGATTGAATTGACCGTATTTTATAGTTTTAAACACTCCATGCATGGTCAAACAAATAGTCGACTATACTAATCATGTGGAATTGTCTTACCTAATTCCTTCTCGTAGTTACACTTTATGAGAGGAGGGCAGAGGTTTTTCCTACAAGTTACACAACTTGCAACAGGACGGAATACTCTGGAAGCCAGAAAATAAGACAATTGATTTGATATTTCTAACTTTGAACTAGAATTGCATCCAAGGACAGTTTCCTAATGGTCAATCAAATGGGAAGGGAACCATGAATTCTCAAGTACAAACCTCAACAAAAGCAAAAAAAATACCTGATTTCTTTCAATCTACCTAAGTCTACTCAATACCTGTGGATAGAGGGACTTGGTAGAGTAGTCGAGGACCTTGAGGTATCAAAACCAAGCTATCCTATAAGAAACTTTTGAAATAAGTAATCTATAAGTAGTATGAAAAAATATTAAGGAGTATGAATACCTTTCAGATCACGACCTTTTTCAAGATGTATTCTATGGTAGCTGTAGGATAAACCTTCCCGAAAGTAATGTTTGAAAATACTAGCTTAGTTCAATAATGAGCCTTTCTGCTTTCAGTAATATTGGCTTAACAGTGATAACATATGTGGGTTTGAAGAAGAGAAGAAAATGTTTGCAGAGAGAATGAAACGGATCGAAAGCGACTTAGGGCAACTAAGAAAGGTTAAAATGCAACTTATATTTTCTTTTACTTTTTTAATAATCAACCCTGTTAAGTTCAACAAAATCACAAGAAATAACTTTATGTAATACCAGCACGAGATAATTTTTATAAACTCTTTGGGCCAAACCAACTCATGAAAAGGGGTATATATCAAAAAAAAATCTAATAATATTTTGGGGCACACATCAAATCTATTAGAAAAAAAGGAGTGAAAAATACATGTTGGCTCCTCGATCAAGAAATGAATAATTATCAAAGTTAAAGACCTTCAAATATACCAGTAACAACATTGAGAGTCTCCAATCACTCTTGCATAACATGAAGGCATAAAATCAATTGTTGTGTCATCCACCTCCTTGTTGAACTCCTTGTTGAACTTGTCCTCCTTGAGAAACTTGACCTTGAAGATGAACTTATTACCTCTATTGGCAATACTTGACATTCAAAGAGTTTGTAGCCCATCTTTCCACATCCATAGCAAGCATTCGACCCATCAAACATTTGCCCATATGATTCCTTCCATATTTGGCACATTTTGAGAAGGTTGGTCCATCACCACCTTGAGCTTTAGGGTATGGAACCCTATCCTTGTTAAACCCTTGATTCGAAGCTTTAGATGATGCTTGACCTTGATACCTTCTACCTTTAAGAAAATGAGCACCACCACTTCTAGATTTTGTATTATAGGAGCCGCTATCAAACTGAGCTTGCTAGGACTCTCTCACCTTTCATTCCTTAAGTTTTTCACCCTTAATTTTCTCAGTATATGTGATTAAGTTTCTCAGCATATATGATGCACCAAGGAATATCAATTTTCCTCACAAACATGGAGATTTAGCATTCTTTCACTACCAAATTTGATACTTCCAAAATGATCTTGCCCATTCTAGCTTGGGGATTGGCAACCTAGGAAGGAGAGGACTTGGATAGATTGGTAAACTTAAGGGTATACTCCCTCGCACTCATATTTTCTTTCTTGAGATTATTGAACTCCATCATCTTTGCTTCCCTTAGCTCATGCGGGAAGAAATAAGCAAGAAATATGGCTTTGAACACTTCCAAAGCAATATGACTGTCATCATCTCTATCGACCTTCTATTGGGTACACCATACTTGTGCAGCTTCGATGAGTTGGTAGGCCACCAACTCCACATTTTCTTTCGAGGACCACTCCATAATAGCCAACACCTTGTACACCTTATCAATGAACTCATATAGATTTTCATTCACCTTAGAACCATATGTTCATTCTAGTGAAACCCCTTTCATTCTAGTGAAGCCCCTCACTCTAGAAGTCAAAGTAGGAGCATTAGAAGGAGTAACGACATTTTGGTTGGCTTGATTGGTCATAGATTGAGCCAACATAGTTATAGTGGCCCGAAACTTTGTATTCATCACTTGCTCCTTTGAGGGACAATTGGGAACTTGGTGCTTATTAGCATGGGCTTCTCATTGTAATGGTATTTTTCTTAGAGGCATTATCTGAAAAGTGTAAAGAACAATCATTAGAGAAGATAAGTCTTAAGTTTCTCAAAGGCACAATGATGTGCTGTCAAAATACAACATATTTGCTGACTAAAATAAGGGATTTTTGCAAGTTTTTAATGCGACTTTTTATAATTTTTATGTGTTTTTATGTTAGTTGTGTAGAAAATATAGGTTGACATGATTTTGAGAGAAAATTACAGAGTTTGCCGAAGTACAAGGCATACGAGCCACCCTACGAGTCATAGCCCAAGTTATGAGTCGTAAGGTACTCTTGTAATAAGAAATAATGAGAAAAAGTAGGAATCTGCTAAGTAGTGGTCAGCCCTACGAGGCCACTTTATGAGTTATAGGTCTCACTATGATTCGTATAAGTGGGATCGTAGCAAGAAATAGTGAGTTAAAAGTTTGGACCAAGAACTGAAGGCCTAGACTATGAGAGGAGATACGAGTCATAGACCAAGCAATGACTCATAACAGTAGATCATAACAGTCAAGTTCAAAATGCCAAGTGCTAACTACGAGACCCCGATTATGATCGTAGGTCGTACCTGTGTGATGTATCTGCTGCCAACTATCTTTTCTATTTAATTTTTAGGATGAAATTATAAATAGTATAAATAATGATATGATTTTAGAAGCAGGACTCTCAGACTTGAATATTTTTGGAGATTCCACTTTGAATATTCTCTCTTAAATATTTCTAGGGTTTAATGTATATTTTAATTTTTAATTTGAAGACCCACTTTGAGGGTTTGAAAAATCACATTATACTCAACTTCCTTTAATCAAAGCTTGTGGTTTCCAACTTAAAGGTGTTTTTATTCGTCAGTTTTGGGTAAACTCTCAACTATGTCTTTTATATTTATTATTATTGATTTTGCCTTAGCCATGAGTAGCTAAGAACCGATAACTTGGGGTTTTGGGAACCATGAGTAGTTAACTTGAAATAACCTAGACTTTGTGCATTTCTTTGATTGGGGTTTTGCATTTATTGTTTATTTACCTTCACTTTGCTTGTTATTTGATGCTGGCCAATACCAAACTCCGCCTACTATCGCGATCCTGACCAAGGTAGTGACGTATAAAAAATAAACCTGACCAAAGGGAGGTTGACTGGGACAATGGGTAATGGTTAGTTGGCACACCATGGTTACCGACTAAGTACCATAGTGAAATTTGACCTTCACCTTCAGAAGAGGGCTGAAAGAACCTAGGTTACCATCCTACATGTGAATTCCCAATTAGGGTTATATTGTCTAGGGTAATTGAGTCAACGAATCATGGGGAACACAATTAACAAGTTGCCCTTCAATTTGATTGTCTTCTTGCATAGTTAACGTAGTGTTTATTTTTGTTCTTTATTTTGAATCTCAAACCCTGCCCCCATTTTAGAGAATATAGTAATTGATACTTGAAGTGATTATTAGGGATCAACTTAGTCAAGTCCTGTATTCCCTGTGGATTTGACTCTAACCGTTGGTTAGGTTTATTACCGACTACAACCGCTTTATCATTGGAGTGTGAACATCAAAATTTATTGCATCATTGCTGGGGAATACAGCTAGGTTCTTGACTTGATTTCACTAGTAGTTAGTTTAAGTGTTAATTTCTAGATTATTTTGTACTTTGCTCTTGTTTTTGTTGTTTAGTTTTGTTTACAGGTATCCAAGGGAGAGTACGATAAGATTCGACGCAGAAAAGAAATTATAGATCTATTATCACAAATGGCTGAATAGAAGCTCGTCATCATAGTGACTTATTTGAGTCATTGCAGTAACGTGTCCTATTTTACAGGCAGGAATTCGAAGACCCTCAGGTTCAGTTGCAGAACTTCACGCAAATACTGAGGGCAGTGCTTGGAGAAAGGCACCCAGCATGGGATGCCATAGCTCTTTAGACTTTTTCCATGACACTCAGGTATAAAGCTAAAGAGTGGTCTCCCACCAAAAGTTTGCTCTAACTGGAGAGAAGTACAAAAGGTTTTCCTCATAAACTTTTATAAAGAGCCGAACAAGTATCCACTACAGGATATGATTGTGAACTTTCGACGAGTACAAGGAGAGTCTTTGGGTGCAACTTGGGATAGATATAAAGAATTTTGGGGAATAAGCCAAGTCATGGTCTACTAGATATTGAACTATTGGCTAGCTTCTATTGAGCACTGAGTTTTGAGCAACAATTGCATGTTGATGCTTTGTTTGGAGGGGACTATTTTGCATTTTTGAGGCTACCATTTAATAAAGTCACTAAGTACATGGACAAACTATCTGCAGTTAGCCAAGTGTAACAATCATATCAAGATCAACCGGTTGCTACCATTATTACATCAAGAGGTGGCTGTAGTTGTGCAAGAAGGGATGGTGTGGTCAGTTGGCTCAAGCTACCACATCAACAATGGGCTACAGAAAAACTTCAAAAGTTGAGAGTATTCTTGAACAATTAATGAAGAAGGTGAATGAGCAAGAGGAAATGCTTCAAGAAATTAAGTTCGATGTCATTAAAGTGAATTACAAGATTGATCAACAAGCAATGGTAATACAAAAAATTGATGGCCAAGTTGAGTAGGTTTATAAACAGTTAGAGCATCTTCAAAAAGATAGGACGAGAGATCACATAAGTGGTGATACAAGCTCACCGAATCTTGAGGAAGTATGAGTACTCAAGATGACAAAGTCGAGTCACGATGTTAAACAAGGCACTTCTTGGGAGGCAACCCAAGTATCTTTTATGTTTTTGGATTGTTTTAAGCTTATTTTGGTTGTTTGACTTGTTAGGTAGTAGTTTGATGTTTGTGTGATGTTTAAAGACATTGGATCAGTTATATTATTTCTGGACATTAGTGTATTTTGAAGTGTGGTTTGCAGGTATAGATCAAAGGCTGAAGAGTTGAAGAAAATTGCATTTGGAGTAGCCTCTACGAGCAGTCCTACGAGTCGTAGTTCATACTACGACTTATAGTCATGCCTAGTAGAGGGAAACAGTAAGAAATTGAAAGTTGGCATACACACTACGAGCCAACCTTATGATTCATAGGGTCCTGTATAAGTCGTAAATAAGGTTCGTAGTGCCCAAGTATGGATTTTGATTTTTCTAACTGTTGAGGTCTGCTACGAGACCAGGACCTACAAGTCGTAGGAAGCCCTACGACTCATAGTTTGGGCCTCGTAGTCTCGATCTGCAGAGTTGACCCTATTTGGTATATTAGGGGTCAAATATTCATTTGACCCTTTATTTCCCTTATTTTTAACGGTTCCTTCTACCAGAAGTTTTTTCATACCATATCTCTTATTGTTCCTACACCAATTCCGTTAACCCCATTGATTTTTGATAAGTTTTTCTAGTGAACCCATTCACTAGGGTTTCGGCCCCTCCTATTTCTTGCATTGCATCTAGTTGATCTTTATTTGTTCATTTGGTAAATTTTCTTGGTTAAATTTGCCACACTCATGTTATGATCTTTGAATATTATTGAATAAGTATGAATGTTTCGATCATAGTGAGTATACCCATGAGAAAATGATTGTATAAGCATGAGAATTAGAGTTTGTCTTTGTTAAACTCCCTAGAATGATTTGAAATTGTATGATTGCTCTAGTTAGGTTGTTGTAATATTGGCATGTTGATCATACAAGTTTAATACATGATTTTTGAGGGATCAATTTACAAACTCATATCGGGGTTGAAATTTGGGTATATTGGTATGTGGTCTAATATGCTAATTCATAATACCCTTGTATGGAGTTGTTGCGAACTCTTTGTGAATCTCCATTATTGCATATTCTTATTGATGATTATGGGTTGGGGAGTAGTTGGTCTTGGGTATATCTTGAATAAGATTGGGGATTGTTGTTAGATTGTGGGATGATGGTTCATTGTGTTGACATGATTCATAATGGGGTTAATTGTGTGTTTGGGATGATGTGCTACTTCGATGTTGTTTATTTTTGTCAATTGAATGATTTTTGGTTCTTGTAGGAAGGTTACTGGCACCCAAGGTGCCTTTTGTTTTCTGCTATGAGGACCCACGATGACTCGTAGGTCACCCTACAAGTTGTAGTGGCCCCTCGTAGGAGGCAACTGTCACCTGTGGTTTCTTTACACTTACCATAAGAGACCCACCTATGACTCGTGGTGCCTGCTATGAATCATAGTGAGGGACTCGTCAGAGTTGCCCTATCTTAAATTGAATTTTATTCCCTACTATGAGCCCAGACTGTGACTTGTAGGTAATCCTACTAGTCATACCTGTGATCAAAATGTTATTTTTTAGGCACCTTAGCACTTCGAGACTATTGTATGACTTGTAGGTCACCTTACAAGTCGTACCTGTGCCTCATAGCTGCAGACTTGCAACTGATTCAGTGATCTTTTTGTTTCTTTTCTTGGTCTTTGTTATTATTTGTTTATTCTCTCATAGGATTCCTGCTTTGATAAATATTTTAGTGCTCACTTTGTGGTATTGGTGGTTGATTTTCAGGTACGATGCCTCCAAAAGATAAACAATCTATCCAAGCCTTCACGAGAAAGTTAGTGGATGAGTCCTCTGAGATAGAACAATCTGAGAGATCTGTGGAAGTCTACAAAGTCCAAATAGCCCTCAAGGCAAATATACCTCAGACTCGAGCCCATACTACACACGCCCCAGTTGAAGTAGATAGTCCCTCCCAATCTGAGGAGGAGGCTAATAGTAATGGTCCCGTAGTAGCTCCACAGATGACTCCTACTCACGCTGAGACTGAATCAAAGGAGGCATCCCAGGCTGAGTAAGAAGAAGCAGAGTCCCAGCCTCCTGCCGACCTAAGATGGGGCATCTAAGGCATGAAGGCTATATTTGATAAAGGATTGGAGCCGAAAGGACATGGAAAGCCTGTCAGGCGGTTCCGCGAGGAGTCGAGATTGAACAACTCTAGATTGGATAGGGTGTTGAGTTTAGATGCTGAGATCAATAGACACAGACTATGGTGGACATCATAGTGATTGGGCAAGTATGCCCCTTATTTAGTCCAGGAGTTCTACGCAGCCTATTATGCCACTCTTCTCTGAGATCTTCCTAAGGACAAGAAAACTATTGAGTGGCCTAGGTTACAAGAATTTTTGGTCAGGGGTTAGGTCGTTGATATCTCAGAGGAGACTATTAGGAGGGGTTAGTTCAGGCTAAACTACAGAGTACCTCGTTCTATCATAGAGTATGATGATAGAATTGCAAAGATAAGGAAAATGGTGAGCGAGAAAAATATAGAGCTGAAGATCGAGTTGCTCAGGTAGATAGACAGCCAGATATGTGAGGAGGGTTTTGAGCCACGTGGGTCACAAACCACGCTGATCAGATCGTGAAATCGCTCCTCTCATTCTGAGCCAAACTTTAGTGGTCTATTATCCGTTGGCATATCAGGCCTACTTTTATGGATAATGTGATCACCCTGGAGAGAGTTATACTATTAGCCAACATTCTAGCTAGCTACGTTATTGATTAGGCTCAAGTCATGGTCGAGCAAATCCATGAGTCGGTTATTCATACTCAGACCTCATTGTCGTTTCCCATCTTGATACATAGATTGTGTAATGAGGCAGGGGTACGTGTCTCCCTTCACTTGGACCCACATATAGAGGCCCTGTGCACCATAGATACCAGCCTGATTAAGGCTGATGAAAACCTGGTGACCCTACAATGAGCAGCCTCCCCTCCTATTCTAGATCCATTTCCTCTAGAACTGCAGACCTAGGAGCCGACTTCAGCCACCGCCAGTTCTACTCTAGTTACTTCAGAGCTGCCCCGAGCTATTGATACAGAGGCGATGCTATCCTCCGACATATCTGCACCAATACCTTCCACTACTTAGGTTGATTTTGCATACTATCCTCTTATATCTGCTTTTGCTTTTTAGGCTTTGGTGCGCAGGTTAGCAAAGACGGAGCTCCAACTGAGCAGGTTGATGATCTAGCTCAAACCTTGGGTTCGTTAGACAGTCCAGGTGTCAGAGGAGAAGGCCAAGGCATACACTCGTGAGATGATAGATCAGAGAGTTAGAACAGTAGATGACCGAGTAAATGACTTCAAGGATAGGGTCCAGAAGAGACTCTAGGATGCACGACCCGTTGACATGGTTGTTGTGACAGATGAGTTGGCCAGGTTCAAGGCCAACCTATTGATGATGTTAGCGGCTTTGATGGCATCCCCGAAGGAGGAACCTGCGGGTGATGATATGTTTGACTTATTCTATGACCGCTCGCATGCCCGCGGGAAGAGGCCGCTCGAGGGTGATAACGCAGCTATAAGCTAGAAGAGACCTAGTACTGATGATGAGCTTGCAACACTAGAGGAGAAGATTACTGATGCGGTGGTGCAGGAGTCATTAGTTATGGCATCTATATAGAGAGATCAGGAGCAGCAAATAGTACAAGAAGTAGGGAGCTCAGGTACAGTTGCAGTACAGACCACTGAGGAGGAGATTGGACTACAGGAGCCCTAGGACCCCATGACCACATAGATACCGGTGCTTGAGCACCATATGTTTGATACTTTTTGACCCCCGTCCTTATTTACTTGATACTTTGTCCTTGTTTTAGACAATATTTTGTATTGGTTTTTGGATACTTTTAAATGTTTTGTTTTGAATGTTGATTTTAAGTATGGTTTGGATGTTTTATTTTTAAATTAGATTTTTACTTTGAGGACAAAGTATTTTTTTTTGGTGGGGTGTGGGAACTTATGGATTAGGATGAAGTCTGAGTAACCTCAAGTTTATAACTTCCTCTATTTTTTATCCTATGGTTTTCTTGCCGTGTTTCTTTTTTCTTGTGGATGTTTTTAATTTCTATTGAACCGACATGTTTAAGTAGTGTAGATAATTTGTAGATATATAATAGTTACTATCTTTTGGCATATATAATCTTGAAATACTTTTTGAATGTTTTGAGAATTCGGTACCCTCAAAATTTTTAAGATTGTTGGTTATTATTACAATCCGGCATTTGATTATCTGGCAATATTTGTTCTGATAAAGAGAAGGCAAGTTGATGCTCGAAGCATGACCTGTGAGTCTATGATTGCTTGTGTATACGATGTCATATGTGTGAGAGCTTATTTTGCCATATTCTTACATTGTGTACTAACTCAGAATTTTCCTTGTTACTCTAATATTGGACTGGTGATGTGGTTGATTGGAAAAGGATCTTATTTCATTGTTCTTTTAGTAAGCTCACTTTTACCTAAATGACTTATCAAATGTGATAGTTAATCTTTTGTTCCAAATGTTTGAGCTTTACATATACATTTTCTTTCTTGACACCTAGCTAGCTTAACCTGATTTTATGAAATACCTTGATATTGGCCCTGGTCTATCCTTGAACATGTGAACCTTGATTGAGGCAAAAAAGCCTAAGTTGAGGGTGGCTACCAAAACTGGCCCTAGTTTAGGGAATAGATATTGTGTACTTTACCTTAGGCTAAAAGACTAAG